>JAULKJ010299890.1:0-11647 GCA_032355405.1 Rubia balearica | reverse complement strand
CCACGGCCCGAACCGGCACCAAAACTGAACTGAGCAGGTCCAGAGGCTGATCGGCCGCCGCCGCCCCTAGCCGGCACGTGATCCCACGTTCGATTGGCTAGGGTTTGTTCTCCTGCAGTAAAAACAGCTGGCCCTGGAGTAGCTGCTGATTGGCCCTGTAAATATCTCAAAATTCCTCATGATTTTTGACACGAGACAAAACATCAGCATAAAGGGGGCGTTGGAGAAGAATTAATCAACGGGGAAGAGAAATATTTAAACTCCGGACCAAGAGCAGTAAAAAATTCAAATGATTTGGTCATCATTGGAGACCGGAGAACCCATAACAAACAGTTGCTCAAAAATGGCTTTACACTTTAAATGGAGTTCATGAATAGTACCGGTTTTACGAATACCATTGGTGTCAGTACGGAGGCGCAAAATTGTTGATGTGCTAGTATTTTGAAAAAAGGCAGCGAGATTATCCCATATCTCTTTCGACATTGAGCAGTCCGGAATTTCTGCGAGAACCTCAGGAGTGAGCGAAGAAAACAAGAGACTACATACCCTCTGATCTTGATCAACCCAATTGTCATAATATGTCTTAGCCTTCAAGTAAGCTTCCTGAGGATTGACTTTGGAGCCACTAGTGGGAGTCGCCGTGATGCTGGCGTACGAAGAGGAGGAGGAGCCGGATGCCGGTGATGGCAACGGAGGACATGGATTTGTACCATCGACAAAACCAAATAATTTCTGAGGCGTAAGGACATACCCTGCTTGACGTTTCCAGAGAAGGTAATTGGTGGAGGTGAGCTTGATTTGCAATTTTGCAACATATGAATGAGAGTTATAAAGGATAATTTGTCGTCGGCCATTTTGAGATGAAGAAACAAAGCCGAGAGGGGGGGAGGCAGCAGCCAAGAGAAGGAAAAAAAATTTGAGCGGCGGCTAGGGAGAAAGAAAAGAGAGGGAGGCGGCGGCCAAGAGAAAGAATTTTTATAGGGCTTTTGGTCTTGGATCAAACCATGCTCTGATACCATGTAAACAATGTGTTTTCCCGTAATGAAGTCTGTATACGTGACAGGAATAAATAGAGAGTACAATGGATGAAATCAGCCTAGTCAGCATGTCTATGTAGAATTAATCACTAGCATCAATCACGATCCTAATCAAATCTAATCAGAAACGTAATTTACTCTAACAAAAGGTACCCTCCCGACTGCACCATCAGCCTCGCGCTATTCGCTTTGAGTGATCCCCATTTTAATGGTGGGAGTTGCAAAACCCTCATGCATTCGTCATCGATGGAAAAGAAGGAATCACCCTTTGGACAAAGCCAGTGTATTGTGCCCTTCCAAACCACCCCGCACTCAAACATGTCCATCATGTACCTAGCTAGCAAACATCGGCCATGGATTCAGAACAAAAAGGAAAGGATACTGTATGCTGCCCCGTCCCTCTTTAACTTGCACAGAATTTTCTTTCACGGTTTCCAATAAACACGTTTGACTGTAAATATATGTAACTATAGACAATAACGTGCACAAAAATTTGGTATTTAGAAACTATATGCATGTTTTGATGAATCTAATGATATAACTGGAAGTTTGACTATTTTAACTGAAAAAAGGATTCCTTACGATATAACTGGAAGTTTTACTCACCAAGAATTGACGAAACTTCCGTACCATCTTCTCCATTGATGAGTTTTCGAGGAATATATCTCCATTACACACCCATCTTCAATGGCTATCCGGCCAACACACAGGACCTTGAAATGGGGTGCTGTTGCCGGATCAAATGCCAAAGCGAGCTTAATATAGACGCGCCGCTTCATCATCAGATCCAGTTGAGGAAGCTTTATGATCTTCTTGGTGGTGATGTTGGTGACAAAGAATGCATGATAGCTCAAGTGAAGCGAACACACATAGCATAACCCGTTGCATGAGTTTATAACCGCTGTCTCCGCACCCGGGTGGCCGTCCAGGTAATCGAAATTCACAATCTATATCGCGGGTGGATGATTTTGATCTTGATATGTTCCAAGAGGGAGAATAATCCAGCTTCTATGATTTAGATAACATGATGCATCAAGAAGCTGGTGGCTTTGGGGTGGCGGAATCGAGTTGTTTCTTTTTTGGGGTTGAATATGGATGACCCGGATGCAAATGGGGTGCAATTTAAACCCGAAAAAAGAGAGAGGAAGCATTCAAATAAAGAGGCGAATGCATCCTCTATTTTTTATATCTTTTTATTAGGCTGCAGGAGAAGACGCATTCGCTATATGCGTCTTCTATTTTCTTTTTTTAATGGGTGCAATGAAAAAGACGCATTCAGCAAATGCATCTTCTATTCCTCCTCTCCCCTCTTTTTTTTAATGGCTCCAGTGAAAAAGACGCATTCAGCGAATGCATATTCTGTTTTCTTTTTCGTTTTTAATGAAATCAGTGAAGAAGACGCATTCAGAAAATGCTCCTTCTATTTTATTTTTATTTTTGTTAATGGCTGCAGTGAGAATCAATTATGTTAAGAAATAAATCCAACTTTGGGACACAACTGTAATAAATGGTCACTTTTGGGATCAACAAGACAGCTCGTACTTGCTGTAGTCTCAAATTTTAGACTTTGTATTTGCTATATGAAAATGAAACCAAAATAAAAGATTGAAAAGAAAGTGTTCTCAATGTTTTATTACTTCTTAAGCAATATTTGAAAAATAAAGAAGAGAAAGAAATATTTGAAAAATAAAGGAGAGAAAATAATATTTGAATTTGTCCCTATTTTATATTTTTTCGGAATAATTCTAACATTTTCAATAGTGAATTTGTGAACAAATATTATTAAAGATGTATTGAATTGTAAAAACATAAAAAAATATATTTGTATGCAATTTTTTTAAAATTCTATACTTTGCTAGATAATAATTAATTTAATCAAACAAAAATAAAATAGTAGATGCATTCTTTGTTTATTTAATTAGAGGACGATAATAATAATAAAATAAGCATAAAATGGTGTAACAAAAATATGAATAGATTCATATGTAGATAGGTAGAAATATGTATATCGGTTATACAATGTTAGATGAACACATTTCAAATATATTAAGGAAAGACACTAATGGTGCAGGATGTGCGTCGAGGAAGAGCCACATGAGTAGAAACTGGCATGTCGTCATCCCGAAGCCCCTATGTTAAATCCTCCTCCATAATGTCCCCTGCTTCATTAAAATGATATTGCACATGAGGTACGTTACATGTATGAAATGGAGCAGTGGGAGATATATGCACATGAGTAATAGTAGGAGTACGGTATGCAGTAGAATCAGACGGAGAAGTGGTGGAGTGTGAGGGTCCACCATCAGATGGTTCTCTGTGGGCTGGACTAGCATGTGAAGGTCCAGCTTGAGAGGAACCAATGTCTGGAGTAGGTCTGGTAGGGCGATGTCGGCGACCAACCTGTACGGCGGCTTCTGATATCATTGTATCTGACACCAGGGGGAGGTCCCTCGGTGTGCACATGTGTCTGATAATACTGCAATCTAGCGGTGTCATACGCATATTCTAGAGCACTTGTGGCAAGACCATGTAACTCCCTAATAAGGTTTATGAAAGGTGGGTTACATGCGTCCAAATTAACTTCGGACTTGAGGCGCATCTGTGACATAGCCTGCAACTACGTAAATGAGATAAACATGTTAGATATACTGCTCCATGTCAATCTTATGTAATATTTGTATGTAATATGACAAAACTAATAAATACCATGAATAGTCACTTCATCTCCATGAAACCCCTCTGTAATTGCTGGGCGTCTTCCTAGCCGATCAATCAGGGTCACTGTCTTGCGAAAATACCACTCAATGTATTCTCAACCAGGTGTATATGGATCAGCTAACCCAAGAATCGGGGCTTGATGTTCCCACGCTTCAACATGGATGCTCAGTAGAATACGCCAATCCACGTTCGACCTCCCCCGACGGTCTCTAGAATGAAGAGTTTTTTGTTCATCTTTAGTTACCACTTGCATGTGTATTGGCTGGAAGAAGCCAAATTACCTGAGTACACGATGAACATGGTGGCTCTCAACGATGTGCCAACAAATAAGGTTTACAGGCAATAGCTAGTTGTTGCTACCAGCTGTACTATATGGTGGGAAATGTTGCATCACACCTTCAGTGTATGGCTACCAAATAAATTGACATAAAATGATAAGTTCATGGTCATGGAAGAAACACCTAATTTTTTTAGTTCCAAAAAAGGAAAAAAAGTATCATATGCCTGACTGTCGTAGAGGGATGTCAGCTGATCACGGTACACTTTCAGTAGATGAATGGGTGAGCGTGATAAATCATACCAGACTCTCCACCTATGCAGAATAGAGTGAAAAATATTAGTTATTGTCAGTAATGAAAATGGTATAATGTTTGCATTCTTACTGATGGAATACAAACCTGGATCTAAGAGCATTCATGTTGTCGGTCACTGAAAGTTGTCCAGCAGGACGGATGGTCAGTATTCGCTCCCACGCCCACAACTAACAGTGAATATAAGAGAATAAAATATAATATTAGGGGTCCGCATGTGTCCAACTAACAAGTTTGAGTAGCAATGTTACTTGTAGTAGGACAAGTGCCCCTGAAATGGATTTCGCATGCGGAATTGCAGCGTCACATAAGCTCCTGTACAAGTGTGCAAAAATTGTACTCCCTCAACTATACTGCTATGCTGCGCCTAAGTCCATGAGAACCGACAAATAGAGGAGAAGGATCTGAGACCCTGATGTGTCAGACATCAGCAATCCTCCAACCAACAGTAGAATGAATACCCTAGCTCGCCGCTGACAATCTTCCTCTGTAGCATCAATAGAATATGGGCTGTGCAACAGAATTCCCAACCAGGAGGCTCTTATGCAACCCCCGTTGATTGCATCCAAGAGTGGTGTAGCCCCCAAGTAGTCGTTGCATATTGTCTGCCACTCATTCGTACGCCTGCTTCTGTCAACACCTGTGATAGACATACCATCGATCAGTAGACCCCAAAGAACACCCACATCCTGCAGTGTCATCGTAGCCTCCCCCACTAGAAGATGAAAAATGTGTGTCTCTGGTCTCCACCGCTTGACTAACGCTGTAATAAGTGAATGATCAATGTGTATTGGGGCAGAATCGAAGAGGCCCTGGAAGCCAACTGCACGAACATAGTGCAACACTCAATCAGGGATCTCAACATCCTAACAAACCCCATCGCATCATCTAACCTGTAATGCCGAATCATTTAAATGACCATTGTATATCGCACGTGCATGATGCTCCATGTGAAGATAAAGAAAATCGTCATCAATTGGACCCGGATGGTCCATGGTGTATCCCTGGATAAAATGAAAGGTTGAATCATAAATCAGTACAATTACACGTCGTAAATATTCAAATCAAATCATCCCTGGACATTCAATTTAAATAAAAAATGTAGCACAAAAAAATAAGACACTCATTCGAATAACAAGTTAATTTAACATAACATACATGATCGTAAACTAATTAGCGGCATCAAAAGACAAGTAGTCTTAAAACCAATATCATATAATACATAGTGGTCTTGAAAAAAAAGCATTTCTAGAAACTACATACTACAAACATGACCCTAAGCACGACCTCGCCAACAGACACCTATGCAATCACCCGACAGTCTCTCATCCATTTGATTCCTTATCCTTCTCTCCGTAAATTGTTCACGCCTCTGGTTACAAAACTTTTTGATATCTGGAATCAACCTCCAGTTGGCGGGTTGCCACAACGAGGGATCTTAGACATGCACGAAACCCTTAATATTGAGCCATAAAGAGGGTTGTGTGATACGCCTTATCATAAAGCTTTATCGGATCATCACGCCTGTACCTACAGACAGTCAAGGCATGGGAATAAGGAAGACAATAAATTTTCCATTCACGACAACTATACTCCTTTTCAAAGTACTTCACAATATAGTGTTGCTTACCGACGCTACTGTCAATTGTCCTTGTCAAAAGCTTGTAAGTCTGCGAATTCTGACCATACACATTCACAACATGTCCCTGCCCCTAAGTGTCTTGCTTCTCAAACTTTTTCCAAACCCTGCTTGGCAAAACAAACCTACACAATGACATTAATCGTGAATAGTTTATCTAATTTGAAAGCACATATAATGATAATATTGTTGATGATATGTACCTCCAACTTGTGACCTTTGTGCAAACATTTCCACTGTTTGTTCAAAAGTTGTTGGTACGCATCTTATTATTGAGAGATTTCTTGCTCGCCTCGCCTTAAACAATTGTTGTAACTCTCTGAAAAATTCATTGTAAGAATCCCCCATCAATGGTTTTCATCAAAAGTGAGGCACCACTTATTGCTATCTGACGTTTCAACCAATTCCAACCTGCTGGTTCGCGTTTCTCCAACTCCTCCTTGTACTCTCTCCATCTAATTTCTTGTCTAGCACTACCAAAATGCAAGACTAGAGTATTCAAATGCGCATTTTTAAACTTCCCACTATTTGCACTAAGGAAGTTGGACTAAAAATGCCTCAAACAAAATCGGTGGTATCCTACTGGCTTCATCCATTCATCCATATGTCTCATTGCATTCAAAATCCCCTCACGACGGTTCGATATAATACATATGGACCTAGTATCATCACCAACCACATGGTGTCGCAACTTGAGCATGAACCAGTTCTAACTCTCTATAGTCTCAGCATAAACTATTGCATAGACGATTGGCAGTACATAATTATATGCGTCGTTCATCACAAAAACTAACGTTGTGGCCTTGTATGTACCTCTCAAATGAGTTCCATCCACATTGATCACTGGCCTGAAGTGGAGAAAGGCTTCGATAACTTGACCAAATGCCCAGAACACAAACTTGATATTCCTACACCCATTACCATGTATTCTATCAGATACGTCTGCCCAATCAACAATTGTGCTAGGATTAGCTTGACCAGCTCATCCATAAATGTCGACAACATTTCAAAGGATTCCTCTCAAGTTTCTGAATACCAATTCAACAATCTTCTATCGACCATACGACACCTTCTTATAAGAAATGATCACATTTAACTCCTTCTTCACATGCGCTTGTATATCCTTCACCGTGAAGGAAGGTTTCACCTCAATCTGATGGAAAATAGAACAAGCAATCAACAACGATGTTAAGTTATTGTTACCATCTGATCGACCAGCACCAATACAACTATGTCTACTTCCCCATTTGGTGATCTCCCACATCCCGTGGGAAGACTTCTTGCTGGCTATGACAATCCAATGGCAATTACCACTTCCTTCGAAAACATCCCTACATTTAGTATACCATGTATATGACTTGCTCTCCACAACCCAATGTTCCCTGTTCTTCATCGAAATCCACCTATAAATAGCTTCTACCAATTCTAGCTTACTCCAAAATTGCATACCCAAGTCAACTTCGCCCGTCGCTTGAACATAATTAGGAAGTATTCTGCCACAATCGTTTGGGTCATACCCATCCTCATCAGGTCCCCCATAATCCCTAAAGAATGCCTTCACATTAGGATTCTCCATATGATGGAACATTGTGGGAACATTGTTTGTGTACACCACTTGTTCATCATCATCCCCTGGATTTGAATCAAATGATAAGGAATGATCATCTGAAAATTCTTCTTCAAGTTCCCTTTCTTCACCTTCATCATCATCAACATCATGCTCATGAAAAACAAGCTCACCACCACCATCACCACCACCAACATCACGCTCGTCAAGTTCATCAACATAATTATCATCGAAGACATTCAATTCTTCATGATGCCCACAATATATACCACCACTTGTGAACGGCTGAGTGCAGTCCAGATGGACATATGATCTGGGTTGACTTGACTCACCAATGATAGGAGATTCACCTACACCTTGGAATATTCAAAGGTTGGGAAGGTAGGGTAAGCTGTTGATGCATAGTTCTGAACATTGCACAACAACGACATGAAAGTTCTCGAGCCAGCAACACGTTCAAATAAGTTTGATATCCTTTCCATCTGAATGTAAAGATCAACTGAGAGCAAGCACATTCTATCAACATTGTCAAAGAATGTCTCTGTGGACTCGTCATTTTCCAGATTACAACAATGATAATATATAGATGAACCAGTCAACTCAGGACAACGATAATAGATTTTCACTAGAAACCTGTCACTTTCAATGCCAAGTCGTCTGAGAATTAATTCAAATAATTGAGAGTGGTTTAACCTCTGTTTCAGTGTTACATTCTTCTCAGCTATCGAAAGATCATAATACACACAAACATTCAAATCATACTTAATCTGACCCCCTTTGTACAAGAACACCATCAAATGCATCGTACAACTGCATTGTATAAATATATAACATATATTTACATACTTGAAATACATATTATCATTCAACAACCTCAGTTCAATGACTTTTCTACTCAACTTGAAAACTCAGCTAAATTAGAAATACATAATTCTTATACGCTGATCATACTCAGTAAATAATCACTCCAAATAATATATAATAATTACTCAAAAAGATAGAACATACATTTTTAGAAACAACGAAAAAAAAGAAAAAAAATCAATCACAGACAATATTTACTGGAAATCAGAAAATTCACCTTCAGACCCCTTGTCTGTTCTTCGGCGGCGAGTGTGTTTGACTGGCGGCGCCTGTGGTCCACGAGCTTGCTCGGAGTTGGAGCGTAAATCACCAATGACAACACCAGAGGGAGACCTTCATCCTGGGAGACTACTACCTACGATCCATGACCAACGTTAATCAACAATTTTGAACTAAAAATCGCAGATCTAAGAAAGGGACAAACCCTTTTTTTTTTCTGAATCAGGGATAAAAAAATTCACCTATGTGGATGGAATTCCGGTACGGACAGTGGCCTCCGGGGCACAATCAAGTGAGGTCGACGAAGAAGGAAGACGACGGCTTGATCTTTACGGCGGCGACAAGATTTGACTTCAACTTTTTTTTGGCATGAGGACGAGTAAGTCGCTACTCTGTTCTTGATTACAAAATTTTTTCTTTTCTGTGGTAATGCGCCCTCACCTTTTGCTGTTCTTTTTCATAAATTTCAGCATCCTAATGTTAAATTTTTTAAAAAAATTGTTGAGGACGCATTCGCTGAATGCGTTCTCTATTTACCAGAAAAAAGAAAACCAAAAACTTGAAGACCCATTTGTGTCCATTTCCGATTGCTGTTGTGCCAATAATAGAAGTTTCTCTGGTGGATTCTCCTCGTATGGATGATACCAAACTCATGACTTATGATTATTCAATTCCATTTCTTCTAAACACGACAAGGTCGAGGTAGAGCTCTCACTGGAACGAAGGTTAGGATTCGCTCGATCAAGTAATCGTTCTCCAGAATTTCTTCAACTGCAGAAGTATAAGCAGGAGTTATAGTAGTTGAAGAAGATGATGACGAGAATGATGACAACTAATAGAATATTAAATCAATTAGAATCAGGTTAAAAAAGGAATACCCTTTCTGATTGGTTTTGTATATATCATTTTCCATATCTGATTCTACCCTTATACCCTTTGTATTCACTATATATATATATGAATACACACAACCACAATTATGTGTGGGTTTTACATTCTATCATGGTATCAGTAAGGTCTCTCAAAAAAATTCTCTGGGTTTTCCCAAAATTCCAAATCCCTTTTTTTGAATACTTCAATCTCGGTCGTGCCACCCGCCGTTCTCACCGATCACAGCTGCTGACTCAGTGCCAATGATCGTCGATTAAAGTCACAGCCGGATGCACTGCTCACGCAATATCTACGAGCCGTCGGTTACGCGTCCACATCCTGATTCGTTCTCCTCACGTGCTATCAGATCCGGTCACACCGTTGCTATTTTTCTGGTTCTATTCGTTGCTGCTCCTAGTCCGCACACAAAGGTTAAATCTGTCTCCCACTGACATTCTCAAGATGGATGTGTGTTTTGTGCGATTTGATTTATCTTTTATGCTTGGATCCGCTTGTTCATGATGTCGACCATTACGCTTTCCTTGTTGATCACCTGCATCACCATCAAGCTTGATGGTTCCAACTACGCTCACTGGTGTACTCAGGTTACTTCTATTTTAAGAACGGTCAAATTAATTGGTTATGTTGATGGCTCTATCAAATGTCCTGCTTCCCCTGCGAGTTCATCTTCCATGGAACCCGATGGCAAGGCCACTGAGTTAGCCACTGCTTATGATGCTTGGATTGAGACAGATCAGCTAGTCCAGGCCATTTTTCCCCATCTCTGTCTCCTTCTGCAATGTCAGTAGTTGACGATATGGTCAATACTGCTCAGGTATGGGAAGCTTTAGCCACTAAATACCAGAATAATTCTCGTGCTCGTCTCCTTCATCTATGTGATTATTTGTATGGCATTCGTCAAGATAACTAGTCTGTTCTGATAATTATTCTCATTTAAAGGACATTCTTGATGAATTGTCTGTTCTTAATCATCCTCTTAATGATGAGGATGTTGTTGTTGTTTTTTGTCATGTATTAAATGACAAGCTGTCCCAGTTTTCATCTACCCAAATGTGAAAGATCCTTTACCGCCTTTATATACTATTTTTTTTACCGATGTTGAGTCTTTAGAGTTTTTGCTTAAAGCTTGGCCGTCTACGTCCGGACCAGTTGCTTCTGATTTTGCTGCTTCTCAACAGAGATCTAGAAAGGCTAACCGTGACAGGAGAGGCTGCAGTTTTAGGCGAGAGAGGGACAACTGAGGCAAAGGCTGTGGAAGAGATGGCGGTCACAACCCGTCGTCGGCTGACGACATGTCTTCCAGTGGTGCCATCGCTTCGTTTATCTTGCTGAATTTTGTTATAAATTGTCTCATGTGCTCGCGATTATGTTGCAAACTCCGCGGACACAACTCAGTCTCCTTATCAGCAACTAAATGCCACTCCTGTTTGGTACATGGACTCTGAGCTACCAATCACATGTCTGCTTCTGTTTCCAACCTAGATAGAGTCGATCCTGATAACGGTAATCTTCTTGTTTTTTTGGCAATGGTTCTTTTTTGAATATTTCCCATGTTGGAAATTCCCAAATTTCTGATTCCCTCACTTTAACTGATGTCATGGTTGTTCTGACTATCACTAAGAATTTATTGTTTATTGCCAAGTTAACAAGGGATCTAAATGCTGTTGTTTGTTTTGATGACACTTCTTTTACTATTCAGAACAAGGTTACCAAGGAGCTCGTGGGCCGAGGACAGAGTGAGGGAGGTCTATACATTTTAGATTATGGTGGTGCTGCTTTTGTTTATTTTGTTAGTTCAAATAAATCCAAGGCCTCATTTGAGCTATGACATAGTTGGTTAGGATATGTTCCTTTTTTTTAATGTTATTTCATCTTTAAATAAGACTGGTAGTTTGTCAGTTACTAGTTTGCTGCGTAAGCCTCATTTATGTTCTTGTGAGATAGTTAAAGGCAAGCGTATTTCTTTTAATGATAATTTAAAATGTGCACCACGCATACTTGATTTAGTTCATTGTGACCTCTGGGGACCCTTACCTATTGTCTCTCGTGTCGGGTACCTTTATTATGTCATTTTTATTGATGATCACTCTCAGTTTACTTGGTTATATCATCTATGACGTAT
>JAULKJ010299881.1:0-11647 GCA_032355405.1 Rubia balearica | reverse complement strand
ATTATACTCCAAATGTGCGTATAATTATTACGCTACAACTATTCCATATTCAATGGGAAATAATTTGCGGGAAATTTTCCGCCTTAATGCCGACAACCATGAAACACTTTGAGTGTTGTTATATCACGCTCTGTATTTTATTTACTTACGCCATAATATGTATGTACGTGTATAAAACAAATTTTAATTTAAAAACAAAAAAAATTAATTTTTAGATTAACAAAATAAAATGAAAAAGCTAAATTGAAAATCAAATTGAAATCCAATCGAACGTGATGCTACCCTATACACCCCGTTGACTTCGGTCGTGTTGGGTGCGGGTTCGGATCGATATATCTCGGGTCAGATTCGAGTTTCGGGTTGACTTCGATCGTGTCGGGTGCGGGTTCGGGTCGATATATCTCGGGTCAGATTCGGGTTTCGGGTTGAAATCGTTCATGTCGGGTGCAGGTTCGGTCCAGTCACAACTTCCGCCCAGCACCACCCCCGCCGCCGATAACCCCGTTGTCATACCACCTCATCTCTACTACCCTATCCACCCTCGTTCACCCTATCCACCACCGCGTCCACCATAGTTTCCATCATCCGTTCACCGCCTCACCACCGTTCCTCACCATCTTCTGCCTCAAACATTGTTCCTCACCAGCTCTTCCACCAGCACCCCGTCCGATCAACCACAACCACCAAGCCAAGTGAATCCCTGCTAGTACCACCACAAAACCCTAATCCTACCAAATCTCACCCTGACGCCACCCTATCCTGGTGCCGCTGCAAACCCTAGCCTGCTTAACGTTACCAAACCCCGCTGTCGCTCCCCTTCGTCCCTACCGTGCCCTCAACCCTAGCTCCGTTGGATTTATATTCTTCGATAGCCATAAACAAATTTAAATCTAGAGATCCGATTTCCAAAAATAAACTTCAATCGACGGCGTCGCTGAAATGGACGAAAGAAACCACAGAGAAAATGACGGCAACCATGGAAGGATCGGGGAGAAGATGACGGAAACTATGGAAACATTATGGCAACCATGGAAGAATCGGGGAGAAAACGATGACGACAACCATGGAAAATAAATATCCGTGAAACAAAAAAGAAAAAGAATGAAAAACAAAAGTTGAGAAGAAAGAAACAAATAATGAAAACTGAAAAATAAAGAGCATTACTGTCATTTTTACACTTTCGACCAAAACATAGGGTTAAAAACGCACTTTTCTCTCTAAATTATTTATGATTATCTTTTTATATATTAATTTCACGTTTTATGTTTTTTACTTGATAACTTCAACAGTTTTTAAAATGTATACTTATGATGATTTTAATTTTCGGGAGGATGTATTTATTGTTGTTGTTTGATGACAATTATTTTTTACCATTGATGTTTTATAATTTTAGTGTGCTCTGTTAATTTGATATATATTCTTACTCAATAACCATTTTAACTTGATATGGAAGTATTAGAGTTTTTAAAAATATTTTTCTAGTTTAAATCATTTTATTTTGTTGTTTAAATTATTTTAATTTTTAATTAGTATGATGATCTTTTAAACTAGTTTAATGCTTTTTCCTTTTTAACATGATTTTAACTTTTAATATTTAAAAATTTAAAATTGTGATGATTTTAAACTATGGGATGGTGTTTTATTGTTGTTTTTTGATGTTTTATAATTTTGATTAATATAGAATTATGATAAAAATCAATTTTTAATTCATGTTTTACATATTTATAGAATTGTGATGTACTTTTAATGTTTGGATTCGATGTTTTACGCTTTAAGTCGATATAATGTTGATTTGATGTTTAACATTTTTATTGGATGTTATTAAAATTAATTTATTTTAAAAAATTCTATATTCTACTTGTACTTTTAATATTTTAATTCGATGTTTAATCACTTATATTTAACGTTTACGTTTAAGTATTTAAATTTATACTTTCCTATTTTACTTTTTCTTTCAAAATTAGTGTATTTAAAAAATTTCATACTTTTCATGTACTTTTAATGTTTTAACTCGATACGTTACTATTTTAATATGATATAATGTTTATTCGAGGTTTAACCATCTTAATTTTATTTTAAAAAAATTAATGTATTTAATTTTGGTACTCCCTTTGTCCCAACTCTATTTGCACTTATCACTATTCATTTAGTCAAAAAAATTAATTACAAAAGTAAATTCAAGTAATATATATGATAATATATATTATCATGTGCGATATCATTAGAATCGTGTTAACATCTATTTTTGTGATATTAATTTTTATTATTTTTAAATTTGCGTAATTAAAAATACTAATGGCCAAAAAATAGTTATGGTCAATTTGAAAATTCATTTTTTACAAATAGAGTTGAGACTGAGGGAGTAACATTTTTTATTCGGTGTTTAATCATTTTCTTTTGATGTTTAAGTTTTAGTATTTTCATTTGATATTTTAATTATATTTTTAATTGATTTTATCTATTTTAAATCTGATGGGTTTCGAGAATAAAATCCAATGACAATTTAGCCCAATAAAAACTTGAGTCAAGTGATAAAATGACCATAACTTTCGGCAGAGAGTGCCAATATTACCCTGTGAAATGAGAAAGTGCCAAAATGATTCTAACTTTATGATGTATGTGTCAATCTAACCCTAGGTGCCGTTGACTTCAATATTCAATGGGAGATTTGGCAGGAATTTAAGGAAATGGTTATTTTTCCCCAAAATTAAAAAAAGAAAAAGGTAATAAAGAGAAAAGGGTATTTTCAGATGGGGCAAGGGTATTTTTGTCATTTAAGATCCAGTCAATACCCAAATTGATGTGTCAACTCCGGGATAGTTACAAAAGGTTATAACTGCAAAAAATTTCATAAATTTAGGGTTATTTTGGCACTTTCTTGTTTTTCCGGGTTATATTGGCACTTTCAATCTAAATTTAGAGTTAGAAGAGTAAAAATCCCAAACCTACATATTAGGCCCAAATCAAAATTTGACCCGTATCACCACCATAATTTCTTTGTAAATATATTTTCCCTAACTCAAATTGAACCCAAAGTGTTTTCTGGAATTTTACAGTCGCCAGCGTGTTTCTGTACATCCCCGACACTTCAAATTCGATGGAAATCGAGATGGAATTTGATCGAATTCAACGTAAAATTGATCTCGGATTGACGATGAACATTGTAGCTATCGAGAGCAAAGAAAATGACGATAAATTTCACCAATTTTCATGATGCCAAATTGAATTGAATTGGACGACAGACGAGATCGAGCGACGTCGATATTGAATTTGTATTAGATGAATAAACGAAGAAGGAGAGGCAAGACAGAGAAGGAAAAAAAAAGAAGGAATGGTGGAGAAGAAGTAACAGTTACGGAGGTTGGAACTTTGCGGGAGAAGGAAGTTAATTTTTATCCCATAAATTGATGAATTTGACAGAGAATAAGGTTGCGTGATGGGGAAGAAGGAGAAAAAGGTTGTGCGGTGGAACGTCGCTGAGATTGAGCTCAACAGAACGACATAGAGGTGGAGCACAACAGAAAAGAATTCGCCAAAGAAGATGAGCTCACCAGAGAAGAATGAGTCTTTCAGAGAAGAAGGTAATTTTTTCATTTTTTCAAATTAACTCCTGATGTTTCTTGTAGTTTTTAAATTTCACCCAAATATATAATATTTATGTATAAACCCCAAATTTTATTTTTCATGTTTTTTTCTTTTTTGTATTTGTAATTTAGTCCTTGATCACAGTGTGAGGCGATCTTCTAGGAGAATGATTCATAAAAATATACAATACAAGAAAACTCACTTTTTACTTCAAACTTTTTTACTTCAGTTACTTCCTCTGTTTTATTTCAAGCTGCAATTTAACTTTTCATTTAGTTAAACTTTTTAACTTTGACCGTAAAATTTAACTGGTGTATAAGCATAAATACTATAGTGTGATATCTTGTTAGATTCATCATACTTCGTATATACTTTCAAAATATCACTTTTTCACAAGTTTTAATTAATCTTAACGAAAGATATATGGATTCGATATTTTTCAAAGTCTAAGTGTGCAGATTGATATGAGACGGAGGGAGTACTTGATTTTTGGCAAATAACTGAGGTAACAAGTTCTCTATATGCGATATATAACAATATAAACTACAAGAAAACTCACTTATCACTTTGAAATTTTTACCTCTGTTATTTGGTTTTTGGCATAATCTTTTACCTCTATTATTCAGAAAAAGAATTAAAAAGTATCATTTATTTATGTTAAAAAATTGAGGTAAAAGGTACACTATTTATCTCGGTTATGATATAACTGAGGTAAAAAATCAAAAAATTGAAGTAAAAAATATGACTGATATGTGACCGACGCTAGTCAAACCAACAACAAAACCTAAGGTTGACCGATGACAATAATATCTTAAATATTTTAAATTATAGAATCTTTTTGATTAAAAAATGAATCAACCAACATCAATCACCTGTCTCACCCAGTTTCGGTGTAACACACAACGGGTCCGACATCGGTAGCGGTTAAGGTTGAGCAGATAGCAGAACCGATGTCAATAGTAATTTTACTTAAAGATGTAGTGGAATTGATGTCGGTACGGCTTTGATTGAACAAACAATAGGTGCGGTGTTGGTAGCTACCGATCTGGGACAAATTAACCATTTCAACCTATTTCCTAAAATAGTAATAGTTTAGGGCTTCAATATCTTAAAATAATATACATGCATCATAAAAAATACTATTCACTAATTTACATTCACCATTTGTATTTTAATATTAATATTTTATTTATCAATATATTAATAACTAAGACTTGATTTTCTAGATTTCAAAAATAAAACAAACTTGATTTTCTATATAAACAATAATCAAGGTTTGACTATAATTAATCAATGATCTACCCATACCTGACTTTCCATGGATAAACACTAATAACTAAGGTTTGACTCTAACTAATCAACTATCAGCCCTTATTTGACTTTCCATATATAAACACTGAGAATTAAGTTTTAACCTTAGTTAATCAATGATCAATTCTAACTTGGCTCTCTCTATATATAAACTCTAATAACTTAGGTTTGATCTTAATTAATAAAAAACTCAACCCTTGCTTGATTTTCAACACATATACTCTAATAAAAAATTGACTTTAACTTATGAAAGGTCAACCTTACCTTGACTTTCCATACATAAACACTAATGAGTAAGTTTAACTTTAACTAACGGTAAACCCTTACTTGACTTTCTATATATAAACACTTATAAAAGGTTTTACTCAACAAATAAACAACCAACACTTACTTGACTTTCTATAAAACACTAATGAAAATGTTTCACTTAACTAACTATCAATCCTTGAATTTTTATACATAAAAAAATAATGAAAATGTTTGACTTTAACTAATTAATGGTCAATCCTTACTTGACTTTCCATGTATAAACACTAACGAAGAGATTTGACTTTAACTAACTAACGGTCATCCCTTACTTGAATTTCTATATATAAACGTTCAACCCTTACATGACTTTCTATGTGTAATACTAATCATAAGATTTAACTTTAACTAATGAACGGTCCATCTTTAGCTTACTTTCCATATAAACACTAAACAAACTGTTTGGATTTAACAAATCAACAGTAAACCCTTACTTGACTTTCCATATCTAAATAGTAATGAAAATGTTTGACTTTAACTAACTAATGGTTAACCCTTGATTTTCTATACATAAACACTTATAAAAAGTTTGCATTCACCTAATAAACGGCCATCTTTTACTTAACTTTCTATGCGTAGACACTAATTGAAATGTTTAACTAATGAACAATCAATATTTACTTGAATTTCTTTATCTAAACACTAATAAAAAATGTTTGACTTTAACTAATTCACGGTCAACCCCACTTGACTTTTCATCTATAATCATTAATGAACATGTTTGACTTTTACTAATTAACGATCAACAATTACTTGACTTTCCTTGTATAAACATTAATGAAAAGGTTTCACTTTTACTGATTAACAGTCAACCCTTACTTGACTTTCTAAATATAAACACTTGCATTCTGTCATGATGCATATCCTATTAATACACGCTTCCTTGCTCTTGGCTCAAACTTTGTCTTGTGTGGCAAAGTGTCCAGCAAAACACAAACATCCAAACACCTTTAGTGTGTTAGATTTGGAGTTGATCTACAGAGCATTTCATAGGGTATTTTTCAAGCGATCACAGGTGAAGGAAGCCTGTTGATCAGATATGTTGCAGTCAAGATGGATTCTCCCCAAAACTTCAAAGGTAATCTTGACTGAAACATTAGTGACCTTGCTAATTCCAAGATGTGTTTGTGCTTTCTCTCCACAACCCCATTTTTCTGTAATGTATACAAACAACTCCTCTGATGAGGAATTCAATTTTCTGATAACAGCCTCAAACAAGCATTATTCATAAATTCTTATCCTTTACTCAGAATTCCAAACACATTATCTAAGGGTGACAAAATAAACATGTAACCCACGGATCAAGTAGGTTGTCTATCTTTAAACTCTAATAGGAATGAATGGGTCGAGTGAGTTGGGTTTACAAGTTGACTGCGGGCATGGATGATCATGGGTTGGGTTAGGGTCAGATCTAATAACTTAGTTAGACCCTGACCTGACCCGGACCCGTAGAGTTTGAAAATCTTAACCCCATACCCAAACCCAATGGGCCTAAAATGGGTCTTGAATGGGTCTAATATTCTGATTTGGTTCTTCACTAAACAAAATTATATTATCTTAAATACAAATGATTCAAGTTCAATATGCATATGAATTACTTTTTCAAGAAAAAATATGCAGTACATATCATTTGTTGAATTAAAAATAAAAATACAAAAAGAATATGAAAGTAATTTAAAAATTAGGCTAAAATTATATTTATTATTAGGTTTTATAGGTCTACGGGTCGGGTTTGGATCTTAATACTTTACACCCAACTCGTATTTTAAATCTGGACCTAGACCTAGACTCGATGGGTTAAAAAAATTGGACTCATACCTGACCTAACGGGTCTAACCCTGTGAATCTAGGACGGGTCCTAGACCCATGGTCATCCCTCACCGAGGTTGTACCCATCTGGGTTGAAACCCATTGATTTACCCATATGAGTTGGAATGTAAACACACATGGGTCTATATATAGGTTGAAACCCATGAGTTTACCCATATGGATTTGTATATAAACTAATATGAGTTTGTATATAAATATATATGGGTCAATATATGGATTGAAACTCATGAGTTTTACCCATATGAGTTCGTATATAAACCCACAAGGGTTTGTATATGTGTTACAATTCACAAGTTTACCGATTTTTTATCTGGGAGTTGAATGATTTTTGACCCATAGCTTGAGTAGGTTTCAACTTACCCATTTTTTACTCGAACCATTTTTGACCCTTTATAAAACTGGGTAAAATGGGTCATACACATGTTTTTTATCCATCCATATTACCCGATGCTTATTCAACCCATTCTCCCATTTTCCACCCCTAATTATCCTTAGAATCCATCAGAAATATCCGTATGCATTTAGTATAGTCATCAACCAGTATTAAGAAGTACAATGCACCAGTTAAACATTTCTGCTTGTAAGGACCCCAAATATCTGTATGGACAAGATCAAAAGCCTTTAAGCACTTTCTTTTCTGTTATGAATTTCATTCTTTGCTGCTAGCTAAGGGACATATCTCACATATGTGACAGTAAAAGAATGAGAATTTTCAACAGGAAAATGCTTCATTACATTCAGGGATGGATGTCTCATCCTTTAGTGCCATAGATATTTGGGGACACTAGTTGCATTATTTTGCATTATTACAATGATGAGCTATCATATTGCTTAAACCATTGTTATCAAAGACTCATTCAAGATATTTAGAGACTGAGAAATATAGCTCTTGTCAAAAGATCTTCCATCCATCACATATAGCCCTCTTAACTTCCAACTCCAATCACCTCTTTAGTCACTAGGTCCTGAACGCAACACATTTCAGGGTAGAAAACAAAGGTAAGAAGCAGATATGAGGTTGGTTTACTACCGAACAATTGATTGTACTTAAAACCAGGAATATGTAAACATTCAGTTAGCCTAATCTTGACACAGTAGTGCACTTCCAAGTTCCAACATGTTGCACTATCTTAATGGATCCATCTAGCAGGTAAACTAGAGTGTACTACTTTTGTGATTGAAAATTGGTTAACAAAGCCAGTTTTGAGCCATTGTGAACTGATGCTCCAAAATCAACTACCAAAGATCTTAGAAAATCTGAATCCAATGCACCGAGTGCATAAGATGAAAACATACCTAAAAAGTCTTCAAAGTGTGCAAAGTTTGCTATTGCACCATCATCCTTCCCCATTCCTTTTATCATTTTGATCAGCTCTTCTTGAATGAGAGTTCTAATATCAATCAAAATCCCTCATATTTTCCTCATGGAACCGATCTCTCTTCCTTATTTACTCATATTTCCCTCATTGAACTGATCTCTCTTCCTTATTTACTTCCACCTGATTAGCATGCCCCTTGTTAACTGATTTGACACTTGTATCTCTTGCTCCTTTCCACCAATCAGGGCATCTTTTCAGCTTAAAACAAGTGTCCTTGGTATGGTCAACTCCATGACAATACTCCATTGGAAATTTGAATTTCCAGTATTATCTTTCTTTCCGAAGTTGTTTTTCCAGTTCCAACTCATGTCTGCTCTGCAAGCAAAGCAGTTTGCATTTCATCAACTGCAACTGGTTGTCCTCCCTTCCCCTTCTCAATTTCCAACATCACTACGAGGATCTTGCTTAGTGGAGGCATTGGATCCATAACCATGAATTTCATTCTTTGCTGCTAGCTAAGGGACATATCTCACATATGTGATCAAAATCAAAATTTTCAATAGGAAAATGCTTCATTACATTCAGGGATGGATGCCTCATCCTTTAGTGCCACAGAATCTTTCTTGGGACACTAGTTGAATTATTACAATGATGACCTATCATATTGCTTAAACCATTGTTATCAATGACTTATTCAAGGTATTTAGAGACTGAGAAATACAACTCTTTTCAAAAGATCTTATATCCATCACATATAGCTCTCTTAACTTCCTTCCAACTCCAATCACCTCTTTAGTCACTAGGTCATGGACGCAACACATTTCAGGGTAGAAAACAAAGGTAAGAAGCAGATCTGAGGTCGGTTTACTAACTGACAACTGATTTTACTTAAAACCAGGAACATGTAAACATTCAGTTAGCCTAATCTTGTCACACTCAGTACTGCACTTCCAACATGCTGCACTGTCTTAATGGACCCATCTGGCATGTAAACTAGAGTGTACTATTTTTGTGATTGAAAATTGGTTAAGAAAGCCAGTTTTGAGCACATATGAACTGATGCTCCTTGGTATGACCGACTCCATGACAATATTCACATTAGAAATTCGAATTTGCAGTACTCCCTCCGTCTCAGCTTAACTTGCATAGAATCTTTTTCACGGTTTTCAAGAAACATGTTTGACCGTTAATATGTTTAACTACTCATAATATCGGCAAATAAATTGATATTTTGAAACTACTTATTACGATGAATTCAACAATATCAGATACGATTGTATTCTTGTTTATATATCTATTCAAATATGTGGTCAAAGTTTGAGAATGTTGACTGTCAAATAGTAAGTGTGCTGCTTAAGTTGGGACATGAGGAGTATTATCTTTCTTTCCAAAGTTGTTCTTTCCAGTTCCAACCCATGTCTTCTCTGCAAGCAAAGCAATTTGCATTTCATCAACTGCAACTGGTTGTCCTCCTTTCTTCTTCTCAATTTCCAACATCTTTGCGAGGATCTTGCTTACTGGAGGCATTGGATCCATAATTAGTACTTGGTCTCTCATGCCATCAAAATGATCATTAAGTTCCATCGGGAACTCTATCACCTTGTCCCTATTATCCTTTATGCTAGCTTCCTGACAACATCACAAGTACAACCACACACACATATAAGCATCTCAGTACCTTGTATACGCGAGGTAGCATCCTTCTGTAATTGATATATTTGTGTCCAATTAGCTATTCCAAATCTTTATGCAGCTCGTTCTATATCTCCATGGAACTTCCCATAAACACAAATCCATCTTCAATGTCACTGGAAATGGAATTCAAAATCCAGGAAGTTCATTAAAAGTTTTTGCTGGTTTGGCACTTTACCTTTCTTAAAGTTGAGTTTCATTTTAGCCTCCAAAGCAAGCTTCATTGCTCTGTTCCAGATCGGATAGTTTATTTCTTTAAGCATATTTGGTAGGGTGAACAGAATTTTGCAAAAATAAAAGGATCCTTCATCTCCTTCAAGGAGTCCAAAGAAGGCTTAAGAAATATGAAAGGAAGTTCTAAAGATCTCTAGAATGTGTAGATTAGGATGGAGTTGTAGAGAGAATTCTAGATAGTTAATTGTAGCCATTAGATTAGCGATGGGATGGAAAGATCTTAGTCATTGGTTGGGTGATGCCACTAGTATAAATATGGGTGATGTACACTAGTAGAGGCTTCTTGATTAAAGACACCATTCAAAGGTGGTTATGTGGAAACCACCTTCCTGGATGGCTTCCGAACTCGGAAGTTGCTATTTTCGGATCAGCAACGCTTTGGAAGGTGGTTTTAAGAAGTAAGAAGGTAGTTATATAATAACTGCCTTTGATCATCTTTAATAGAAGGCGGTTATCTGAAAACCCATCTTTAATTGAAACCAATTGAAGGCGGTTGTGCCAAACCGCCTTCTAGTGATCGTCTTCCAAACTTGGAAGTGTAGGCTGATTTATATTCCGAACTTGGAAGGTCATCTTAACTTTTGTGAGGACGTGTTGAATAAGGTCACGGTTCCGGAAATTAAAATCGAACCCATTTTCGAGTTCGGAATGCAGTTCGGTTCAGGCGTGGTGGGAAGGGAAAATGGTTCCAATTTTGGAACTAGGCCGCGGGGGTCTGTATTAAATGTGTACTAGGTCATTTGGTTTTCAAAAACTCTTTTCATTTGAACCTATTTTTTGTCCATGGGATGTTGAAAAAAATTGTAGAATCCATTAGGGAGGATCAAAGATATGTAATTATTCCTCAATTGTGTTATATATGTGATTAATAGATAAATGAATTTGTGTTGGAAGTTATGAGTATTGTTATTTGAAATGGTTATGATCTTGTTGCATTTGTGATTGTGGAACAATGTGTTGTGTTGTATGATGGTCATGTGGTTCATCATCTTACTTTATTATAGGGTTTTAGATGGATTGAATTGAATTGATTGGTAAATATTTGAGAAAATCACCCGATTATATCCATTTGGTAGAATCCTTTCTTGTTGTAGCGTTTGAACATGCATCCAAGAATGGGGTGGTGCGAGCATGTTGCCCATAAATATTGTAGGAATGATGTGTATTTGGGTAAGAAGAAGTTACGTGACCATCTCACCATGCGAGGGTTTCAAACTAGTTACACCTTGTGGGTGTGGCACGGGGAGGTTGACAATGATGGGGTCAGTGATGTTAGAACTAAAGAATCTGATCACTACGACGTAAATGAAGGGTTTCGATGAGATGGTGGATGTCGTTGCTATAGAATTCCATGGAAAACTCGAAGTGCT
>JAULKJ010299871.1:0-11647 GCA_032355405.1 Rubia balearica | reverse complement strand
CCTATCAAATGGGATATGAACCCATAGAAGAAAAATATGATAAAACAGAAAATGTTTACATCATAAAAATAGAAGAACCAGGAACAGATCCTAGTTCTAGTGAAGAATTAGAATCAGAAAGCTCTGATTCAAATTTAAAAAATTCTAGGAACAACCTTGAGGGGCAAAACTAGAATAAAACTAGAAATTTGGGTTATAAAATAAAATAGAACCCCCTTTGTTTCCACCCTACTCTACTGTAGCACCATTCTTGGAAAATTCTCACCAGATACCCATAGTTTCCACCAGTGTTGAACCCTTGTTAGGGTGTCTATTATCACCCTCCATCTCCCTCTAGACAGCTTATAATAATAATGATAAAATGTATAAATTAGTATTTTCTAATGTTAATGGTGAGACCTTTTTCCCAAAGAAAAAATTTCTAAGAGCGTGACATTATTATTTGGATACTTTTAATTATTATTACAAAAATATGCTATGGAAAGGAAAGAAAGGAATCAAAAAGCAAAATGGAAAGTTGAGAATTGCTAAAATGGAGGTGTTAACATTAGTAGCATCAATTGCTCTTGATCTCCTATCTATCAACAACCCAATCTTTGATATATTACAGGCCAAAACTAAGATTGGTTTCACATGATGGAGCAAGGATCGTCAGCCTCATAAACGTGAGGTTGATACGGAACTGTATAATTTGGAACGTAACCGCTGCGATCGTAACCATAATGAGGTTCAGTACTCCAAAAAACAGGCAGTGCAGGATCCTCTTTCTTCTCTTCCTTCTTCTCCTCCATCTTCTCTTCCTTCTTCTCCTCCTTCTTCTTGTCGTCGCCGACAAAACCGACGCTCACAATCTCGGATTTCCCGACCTTTTTCCGCAGCTTGATCGTGATGTCCACTGCATCGATCCCTTCTCCGATCACTTCTATCAGGTCCTTGTCATCGCCTTTAAAGGAGGCGGAGAACACACCTGGATAACCCACCACGGTGTTGAGGGCTTTCTGGCGGGTCTTCTGGCTGTCCTTCATGGACGCCACCTTAATGATCGCCACCTTCATCGGCATTTTCTTTCAAATCGAACTGGTTCTTCAATGAAGATGGTTTGTGAATGTTGCAGATTTGTCTATCTGGATTTGTCTTTCTTAGAATATATGCATGGGTGTCTCTATATAAAGCACGAATCATGATTATCCTGAACCAAATAGGATTTGGGATCATGAAACTCTTTCCAAACGCAGACGGAATAAATGGGATATTGCTTTCCGTCGACTCGGCTTTTTCATCTTCTTCTCGAGATTAGGAAACTCTCTCATCATCTCCGGACTGAGTGTTGTAGTAGCTACAGTTTGCTCTACGTTTGCTCCTGTTATGTCTGGGCCGGCCGGGGGCCCAAATTTCTTGGACTCGAAATAATTTTTAGTGTTTTTATATAGTCCCGGGCAAGTTCAAGGACAGACCCCCTAATTTTTTACATTAAATACTGTAATTTTTTTATAATATTTAAATATTATATTTTAAAAATTAAAACAAGTAATAATTTGTATTTGAATTTGAAAATATAATAATATAAAAATAAATTTCTAAATTTAGTATGTAGTTTAACAAGTAAAAAAAATATGGCATGTTCATAAACTTATGGACATACCAATTGTTGGGAGACCAACTCTTTCTTTTTTACTTTTGTTTTTATGCTTCAATTTTGTTAAATTTTGACCAATTTAATTTAAATCTGGGTTATTTTAATATTTAAACTACTTTTTGGCCAGTAAATTAAATTAATAAATTACTTTTCGGCCCATTCCGTTACTTATTTTCTTTAATATATAAATCTTTTTTTAAAATATTCCTTTTCCTTCATATCTTTTAATATGAAGAAGAATGTGAGTTTATTACTAATTTTTTCTCCCCTTTACCTTGTAAAGATCACCACTTACTAATCGATAAAGAGAGTATTTAATTAAATTTGCATAGTTTCTATATCAATTCTACATGATATTATTTTCTTTCCATATTTAAAAAAAATTCAAATTGATTTTTTTCTAAAATGGAACATTAAAAATTGGATAGTAGTAAAATAAAGGTAAATGGCCTAAACAATAAAATTTATCCATTACTTAGATAAATATTATGAATATATTTGGTATAAATAAATTTAAAATTTGTATTTTTACTTCAATGAATCAAAAGATTAAATACATTACTCCCTCCATTCCAAGATTAGTGGCACAAATTATTATTTTTTCACAGTTTTCAATGATCATATTTGACCGTTAATATCTCTAACTATATATAATAATAAGTCCGTCTATTGAAAAACGGTATTTCCATAAGTTATGGAAAGACTAATCTTTAAACTGCAAATTAGAAGAAATCAAGATAAAAAAATTTGGGTTGCATTAATCGGGTCATAAACTTATGCGTAGCTATTACACGCTGCATAATAAATTTTTAATACTCCGTATTGTAACTAAAACCTTTTACCTTTCTATAAATCTAATTCAACCCTGTCTTTCTATATGCCTATGGAAAGACGATCTTTCCCAAGAATTTGATTATAAAAATTCCGTTTAAAAATTTGATATTTAGAAAATAAATATTAAGATGAACCAAACAAGATCCCACATGATATTCTTATCATGAACTCCCTTCGTCCCACTTCATTTTTATTAATTACTTTTTCATGGTTTTCAATGAGCACGTTTGACCGTAAATATCTCTAGTTACCTATAATAACACTGCATAAAAAATTGATATTTAGAAAATAAAATTTTAAGATGAATTTAACAATATCTCACATGATATTTTATTGTATGGATTAATTTATATTTACGGTTAAAGTTTACAATTTACAAAGTTTGACTCTTAAAAGCAATTAAGTAAAATGAAATGGGAAGGAGAGAGAATACATTAATTTTTATTTAGGGTCAAAATTTTGCAAACTTGATTTGAAAAAAGCAATTCTATCATTAATCTTGGAACGAAGGGAGTACTAAATTTGGAATATTGTGTTAGATTATTCAAACAAAGTAATCTTTCATATATTTTTTTGTGTTTTAATTTATGTCCTCTCTATTTTGTATTATACTTATATTAATAAAAATAACATAAGTATGGAGTGAACTTCTAGCATTGCAATTGATTATGTTACAATCTTCAATGCTCCTAATTCTGCATCTATAGTATATACTAAAACAACAAGTTTTTTGACAAGTGGCACTCTCATAGCTTTCCACATCACATTTCACAATAAATCTATAGTATATACTAAAACAGCAAGTTTTTTGACAAGTGGCACTCCCATAGCTTTCCACATCACCTTGCCACATCACCTTTCACAATAAATAATTTTAAAATAAATATTCATTACTTAAAATTGTCTCTTTACAATGTATCTGTATTTCAATTTAATGCAGCTTTTCTTTCTAGAAAACTTAAAACTTAATGCCTTATCACATTCCGCTTAAAAACCCTTGGATATCGCATTAGGTGTGGTCATCTCTCCAGACTTCTGTATTCAACCATACCTGTTTATTCCACCGCCGCATTCTCACATCCCTCTCCCAAGTCCCAATCGCTCCTCCTTTATCCAGATATCCTTCTTCTTCTTCTTTCTTCTTTTTTTGGTCTTTCTACAGACGTTTTTGAAATTTGATCAATTCTGATTGTTGGATTACTTTCGGATTCCAGATACACATGTAAGGCCAAAGTATTTTGGGTCATCTTAACAGCTTTGGATTTTGCAAACTAAGGGTCTCATTGGAAGAAACTGGACAGATGCTTGCGATGCCAAAACTTTTGAGGTATTCTTGTGATTTAATCTATTCTTTAGTTTTATTCAGCTCACTAATTGTTCAATGAAAATAGTTATGAAGATTTGGATATCCTTTTTACTGATTTTGAAATTTGAACTACAGATTGAGTTTCGATTTTGGTGCTATTTGTTTTGACCTGCGAATGTTATTACTCAATTGTTTTTCAGAATAATTTGTGGAAAGTTGATGAAGCTTTGTACATTGAGTTAATGGAGACTGATTTATTTAGTTGATTCAGTTCCAGCTCTGCACTGTGACCGGCTACAGGAGTTTGGAATGGCATGAAATCTTGAGTTCAGTTCCCTCAATTGACAAGGAGGTAATTTCATTCATCCGGGTCACATGAATTTATGACGCAACTAAGCGAATTTCCAACGCTTGCAAATTAGCTCGCATCGTCACTTTGTACTCTATGGTTTGACAGAGTACCTTAGGAGAAGGTTCGTTGAGATGCTCCTTCTTTTTCCATTTGTTGCTTATTATAGTATTGGATTAATGTTGCTTTACCTCGCAGCTTCAACGGAAACTTCTCTTCTGACAATGTTTTGAAGTTACTGGACCATTTCTATATTTGGAAAGGCTGGTGAGTATATGTCCTATGTCGTGTCATTATTATTCCCTCCTTGCTCTCTATCTAATCAATTGTTTTGCTACACCCTTCTAATGATTCTCCTTTTCAAGATATATCATGTGGAATGGACTCACTGGGAATGATATTGGTGTGCTTCCTGATGTGAACTCATTGAAATTGAATTTCCAATTGATTTGATGGAGAAGGAAGTTGGTGATGAGATAATTGCATTGCTCCAGCAAGGTAGATTAAAATGTAAGTCATCCATATTCTAGGGAAGTTTGTGATTTCCCCATCTTAATCTTTGTTTCTTTATTTATGTTTTACCCTGCTCTTCTTTTGTGTTGTGATTGCTTGAAAAGGTTGGCATTATGTTGCAAGTTTGGCAGCTCAAGTTAGAAATTATGGAATTATGAATGAGGGGGTTCTAACTTTGTTTGTTCTTTTTTGTGGCTACCAATGTGAGTGGAGTCTTCATTTCCTTCCTCTCAAATTATATGCGTCTTTATCTTTACAAAAGGCGATTTTGAGAGATTATTGCCCTTTTTTGCATTGTTGTAGGTGACCCTGGCTTTAATGGGAGAAATATGAAGATGGCTATATGAGTTTGTCCTTAACTTGTTTTTTTATTCATGTTATCTTCTCTGGTCTGCTGTGCTTTGTGGCTGCTGCTTTAGTTTGGTGTTATCATGCAACTATGTTGCCACAAGCTGGAAATTTGGAGTACTAAGTAGGGGGTTTTTTCTTCATTTTTGGTTGGTTTTATTGGTGGATTATCCACGTATAATGATAAGAAGTCTGGAGCTTGGAACAGATGAGCAATGTGTTTGGTGGGAGTCTTCTCTTTCTTTCCTCTTTGACTTAAGTGTCTACTTGGACTATAAAGAAGCTGGTTTCATATTTCTGATCCTCTTGCTTTGTCGTTGGTCCTGTTTTTGCATCCATGGAGTTCCAAGTTATTGTACAGAGGCTATATGGATATGTTCTAGAGAGTTGGTTGCTTGCAGTGAGTTTGGTCACTGCTTACAGCTGGCTTTAGAGAGTATAGCCTCTTGCCAATTTGTTTGAAGTGAGAAAATTCTGATTTTTTTTAATGTTTAAGGGCTTTCTAATGGGTTAATTAATTCCATGGCCCATTTTGTTTAATTACGAAATTTTTTGGATGATGTAAAAAAAGCAGTTCATTTATTCTTGCTCTTTTTTTGTTTTAAATAAAAATAAAAATAACAAGAATTCTGATTAAGCTTTATGTCTATAGATGAAGACAGGTTTTCCATTTAGCCTTGAACTGGCCTTGCATTTGCTTCAAATCCATGTATGTGAATACGTGAATATGCATGGAACTGTATGGTTAATACGATTGTATTTTATCTACCTATGTTGAGATAAAGGTAGCACACAGTTAGTGTTTAGCTATTTCGGGCTTTTAGTTTTAAGAAGCGTCAGTTTTGAATAATCGCATTTTATTTTGTATTTTAGATTAAATGTATTTGAAATGTTGACAAAGATGCACTTCAGTCTTTTATCAGTCTTTTATTAGTTTCACAATGTCCTTTGGCTGGTGAGCATGTCTCTGTACAATGAAAAAATTGGATTTCTGCTATTTTTTAACTAACGTGATGTAAAAGGTTTAAATTTTTGACGAATAAGTTGTTCTTTTCTGACTCTGTTTTCCTCTTCTTTTTCCCATCTCTGTGTTGAGACGAAATTAAATTTTGTGTGAGAATTGCAGAGGTGGAGCAAGAATTGGGAAAATGCGTATATCCATTATAATTTTGATCTTTTAATGCCAAAGTATGATTTGGTTGTGTTAAGAAACTTTATTTTCAGAGCTTATATACTCTTTCTTTCTTGGTTTAGCTCTTATATAGCTTATGAGTGTTTTTCTTGGTCTCGCCTTACCATATGTTTTTGGGGCTATCCTACAGTAAATCTTGAAGATAGGAATGAGCAACCGGAATTTCACGATGTTGCCGCATTGTTGCTGATGATCATAAAGGTTGATTCTTACTTTAATAATTTATTAGATTCTGAGTTCTTAGCTTAGTTTCGTTTGCCTAATATGTAATGTATAACCCTGGTCATATGACTGAGCCAGGTGATGATGATGGTGATCAAACATGTTGGGTGAAAAATCATGGCAGTCCCATAACATTGTGAAGAAGCAATCAAGAGCAATATTGCAAGAAGCAAAATGAGCTTTTTAGGCATTGTTTGAAAGATGTTGCCATGCAATTGAGATCAAGAAGAAGAAAAACCACCCCCTATGTCCCTCAGAAGATCAATATCCATGAACCAATTTGGGCAGCCAAGGTTTGAAAATAAGCAAGGTAAAGGGAAGAACTTTTTGGTTGTTAATTTTGAGAAGGTATGTTTACTGTCAGTTTGAATATGAGGAAAACATGTCTTGGTTTCTATACAAGGTTTTAAGATTAAGGTTTTAGAACAGTTTTACCAATAGAAGTTGCTTTACTGGTTGGATTTTGAATCTAGAGTTTATATTAGAGTTATCCTAGTATATTTTTTTCTTCAAATTTTGGGTGATGGTGTTATCTGTGTAAAATGAAGAACAGTGGTTGATCAACCATGATGATTTCTAGAGAGTCTATTGGAGGTGATAGCGCTGACATGGCTATGAAAATTGAAGAAAGGAATAATGTATAAACTGTGGAAGTTTGCTTCTCCTTTGGGTACATTGATTTCATTTCTATGTGGCTATGCCCTATTCGTGAGATTTATTTTTTATATTACAAGATCAAAGATGAAAATAGGAACTTTATACTATTTTGATTAACTTTACCTTTTTTTTTTAAAATGTCAGTATTGGTCATTTTCTTTTTATTCTTTGAATGTAGAGCACGAGTCTTACTCAATGTTAATAAACGTGAAAAGAAATTTTTTAACAAGTCATCTATATACATAAGCCAATCAAATGTAATTGATGAATGTTTGGTTTAATATGAATCTTTAAGTCTTCATAGAAACATTAAATCAAATTTGAAATGGTAAATTTTTTTTGATCCTCATAACAGTTATAAAAATCGTTTAATTGGCCATAGGTGTTTCGTTTAATTTTGTTGTATTTTCAAAATTTTAATAGTAAATTTACTAAAATTTAGTATATAAATTGTTGATTAACTATCAATATATTTTAAAATAATTTTATCAATATATTATGTATAACTGGTGGTATCTATGTACAAAATATAAAAAGTAGAGCTCGATCTCAATAAATGTAAAATAATGCAAAAAGTAAAAAAAAAAAAATCGTAGTATGTATACATGATGGTTTAAAATCAATTTATAACTTTTCATAGAAACATCAAGTGAATCAAATTTTGAAATGGTACCAATTTCTAAGTTTTCATAGAAACATCAAATGAATTAAATTTTGAAATGGTAAAATCTCTTATTCCGATATTGTCAAAATCACCTAAATTGGCAAGAAATATGTGGGCAAAAATATAGTATCATTTTAAATAGTTTAAGTAATCAGAGTTAGTAAAAAATATATTGTAAAATAAAATCACAATTTTCTTTCGAATAAAAGAAATATATAGTATAAATTAAATTAAATAGTTTATAAAATTATAATTTATTTTTCTCTAAGAACCTTACTTGACAGATGACCTCTCATTATGTTATGAACTATCTACCACAATTTTTTTACTTATACGTTGTACTACTTAAATAAATTATACACTAAACTTTTAGTATTAATTAACATACTTTTAAAATTAGATTTAGTATTAGAGTCTATCTTTCGAAACACGGTCTTTCCATAAGTTATGGAAAGACTAGAAATTCAAATGCAATTTTAAGACAAAGGAATGAAAATTTGAGGCTCCAAAGCAATTAAAATCCTGGTCGAATTCGGGTTACAAGTTATTTGGGTAAATTAACAAGTCGATTTAAGGTAAAAGCTCAGTTTTCTGTCAATTTCCCCAAACCTTCTACCAGCTCAAATTTCACTTTTTTATAATTTCATGTCTATGTTTCAACCTAAAGTTATAATGTTTTATATTGGATAATTTCAGAAGATATTAAGGAATTACATATCAGAGAAGAATAATCGCAAAGAAAAAGGTTAACTGAAAACACAAATAAATAACATAGTAACTTGTATCTGTTACTCTAAATATTTAATGTTTCCAACCAAAATTTAAAATGTTTCACTTGCAATTACTGTAGAGTATAAATCTGTATTTTAATCCAACCTTGTCTTTCTATATGACTATGGAGAGTTGTCTTTCCGATGACTTTATCTTAGTATTATATGTTATATTTTATCTTATACCTCTATCTCTATACTATAAAAGCGAGAATCCCCAATGAATAGTATTTTCGTCGACCGAAATTAGTTTTCTTTTTAAATTTCTTTTCATGCTTTGGCAGCTTTAAAGTCTTTCATTTTTCTTTCTGTTTTCCATTACCTTTCCCACTAACTAATATACGTGTTTTACTCCATTACCTTTCGCTAAAAACCTTCTCTTCCTTGCCCCTTTCATTTCTCGTTTATAACTAATACTTTTGCTACTTCCTTTTAAAACATATAATTTCATAAATTTAATTAAATAATTAATATTGATTCATAATCAATAAATATTTCATACTTTATCACGTAAAATATTTCTATACAATGATTATTCTATATAGAATACATATATATTATATTCGTTTAAATATATAATAATTAATTATGGTATAGCAACAAGATCAAGTCAATATTTTAATTTTTTTTAAAAATAAATAAATTACAGTATTAATAAATATATTCATTTGTTTTAACCAATGCATTGTGTGTAATTCTCATATAAATATAATAAAAAATTATTAATTATTAAAATTATAAATTATACAATATTTTCATTTTCCTTCATAATCCGTGCATCGTACGGTTGGTATTTAGTTTATTCTTTTTGGTATTTAGTTTATTCTTATATAGCAAAGAATAGTAATGCATCAAATTTTTCAAAACAAAATCGAAAGAACTATCTTAATTTACGAGGCCGTCGATTTTTATCATTCACATGTAGAAGCATTCGAGATATAATAAATTGTTATGTCGGTTACAGAATTCTATAACTCACTTTATGCCAAGTAATTATATGGAATCTTTAATAAGGAACATATGTCATTTTAGCACTTAACTCTAAATGTTAATGGACATCTTCCAATGCCATAAATAAAATTTCTTTTACTTCATAAAAAGAAACAATAAATTCGTTGACCTTTCCACACAAATATATATATATATATATACTTTAAAAAAATCAAACTCTCTAAATTAACAATCAAAAATAAAAACTTAGAATTCCAAAAAGATTACATACAAGCTAAACAACAGTAACTAAAACTGATGCTTCTCATAATGTCTTTCTCTTGTCATCTATTCCACCTTTTTAGTTAGAATATAAAATTAACAATAATTAAAACTACTTATGTATTGATATAGGTGAGTATAAAAAATAATGCCGAAGGAAAATAATCAATTCCTTTGTCCAGCTTCTCTTCTAGTATTATTTTGTCCGTAAATTTTCTTTTTTGTTTAGTAAAGGAGGGGAATATAATGACAGTACATTCATGTATTTCATGCCACCTTTCTACATCACTTTTATTACAAGCACTTGACCAGCAAACTATTCATTCAGTCTATTTAACATGCAGTCTGTTGAGTAATACATTTTGTAAAAAGGTTCTTTGCATGTTTTATTAGAAACCAAAAGAGATTCTTTTTTTAATGTATTAAATCAAATCAAATTTGTATTGAATTGAAGTGCAATTAAGATTGGTACACCAAATCTAAGTAAATAACTCTTTTTTCGCATGAAAGGAAAGAAATTACTCCATCCGTCCCAGAGGTATTGGCCAAAGTGCTTTTGGCACAATTTTTAAGAAATCTGACGTGGACATGTAGGCTCATGTGAGCTGAGGGGCAATTTTAAAAGTGACGTCATCAACAATATTGATGCTGTCAGCCACATTATAGACAAATCTTAAGGTAAAATCTTCATCTTTATTTTATTAAACTTAATATCTTTCCCTCCAAAATTTTAACATCTCCCGATCTTTTCTGAGAATTGGAGGGAAAATCTGGAGAAAAAAAGAGAAATTAAAAATACATGATATAATTTCTACAGTACCTACTCTAAGCATAAAAGCCTATTCAAAAGCTACTCCAAGCATTATTAAAAACTCCTTGACCCTTTCAAAACACTCCACAATTCTACAAACCCTTCATCTTCTTCTTTTCTTTCAGGAAAAACTTCATCCAAAAGCAACTCATTTGAAACCTTCATCTTCTTCTTTTTTTAAAGAAATATGTGAGCTCTCAACAACCATCATCGAACTTCATAAGTATTTAAGTATCAGAAGTAAAAATTTGAGCAATAAGGAGAGGAATGTTGTGGCTCAGTTTTTACTCCTCGCACAAGGACGAGGTTGGATCGGGCATGGGCGGGCAGCGGAGGCAGTGGCGAGGTGGAATATCGGAGTGCGGAATGTGCATCATATTTGGGAAGCTGAGAAGCATCAAGTGGCAAATGGGGTACCTGTAAATATAATAAGCAAGAAATCCGATCAGATCAAAACGAAGCGAGAAATTTTCAAAGCTATCCCACTGTCCTACAGAAAGACATGTCGAAGGGATGCGGCACAATGTGAAATGAGTAAAACCACTATACATCGACTCATAAAAGATGGATCACTACGTAAACATAGTAGTGCTATCAAGCCATTTCTAAGGGAATCATGCAAGGTAGATCGTGTTCTTTACGCATTCAGTAAGTTGAAATTTAAAATACACTCCTCAAAGGTAAGATTTAAGTCAATGTACAATGTTTTTCATTTGGGAAAAAAATGGTTCTACCTTTCGGAAGAGTCCACAAACTACATTCTACTAATGGAAGAAAATAACCCACTTAGAACTTGTCAACACAAAAGTTAAATCCCAAAAATAATTTTTATTTGTGCTATAGCTAAGCCTATCATAGCAGATAATGGAGATGTTATATTTGATGGAAATTTAGTCATTTTTTTCTCTCATTGACATAGTTCCAGCTCAAAGAATAAGCAAAAATAGGCCCAACGTAACTATGGAAATGAAAGTTAAAGTGAAGGTTGGTTGCATAGAAATGAGGGAGTGTCTCATCAAACAAGTTATTCCAGTAATAAAAGAGAGGTGGCCAAGCCATAGATAAAAAATAACCTATCTCTAATCAGATAATGCAACACCACATATACTAGGTGGGGACCGGTAGTTTAAGTG
>JAULKJ010299861.1:0-11648 GCA_032355405.1 Rubia balearica | reverse complement strand
TGGCTGCCAATGGGTTTTTACAGTTTTACTCCGTGTGTATTGTTGCACCAGATGGGGTTGGGGTTTTATAGATTGAAAAGAATATCTGATGTTTGCATGATTTTTTGGACTGAGAATGAGAGAGTTGAAAATGATGGAGTTGACCAGCTTTTGGAGTTGACAATAATCTGAGTTTTTTTACTGTTTTGGATTGTGATAGAATGTAAAACCCATAAATTATTGTGGTTGTGTGTATTCATATATATACTAAGTACAAAGCTATACAAGACAAAATCCTATATGAAAAAGGAAAATGATATAAACAAAACTATTTCTTTCTTAACCTGATTCTAATTTATCTAATATTCTATTACATTGGTCGCCCTGGTCAGCTGGATATTAAAATATGAAAAGTAATCTTATGGAGTAAGTAGTAAAGTACGAGTACAGTAGTAATTTTGAAATAATCAAGGGTAACTTTTGACGAATTTGACTTCTATGATATGATGCTTTTCTTTAAAGATTCATTTTGTTTGTACATGCACGAAGGATTATCTCATCCGTGATGTTCGATTGGATGAAACTTTTTTTCTTATGCTTCATTTAACGATGCTGACTAAAATTTTAGAGTCATGTATAGTGGCGTAGCAAGGATTATCAGATTGAAGGAACGATTTATACCTATTTTTTTCATTTAATTGTACGGATTTATTTGTAAAATTTACAAATTTTATGGGTGTTTTATGTAATTTTCTGAAAGTAGTGGGGCAAAACTCTAAAAAATTTCAAAACCTAAGCTGTAAAAAAAAGTGGGTGGCATTTGCCACCCACGTCAGTACACTGGCTCCGCCAGTGGTCTTGTACATTATTTTTAATTAGAGAAAATTAAGTCTTTAATCATATATTTTGTTTGAAAGTGCATATATAATTTTGTAAAAGTTGAAAGTACAAATTTAATTCTGCACTTCTTTGACCAAATTATCAACGACCAAATTGGCTGGAAATTGATGAAATGACCACAACACCCTTGAGTTAAAAAATTAAAAATGAAAAAAATAAGAAATGACCGTTATACCCTTCCATCTCTCGACTTCCCCAACCCTCCCATTTCTTTCGTCTTCCCTAGCACCCTCAACACCACTGCCCGCCCTCACCAATCGCTCTTAACCATAGATTCGCCCACAACACCAACACCAACCCTCTCATTTCTCTTGTCTTCCACCTAGCCCTGATGTTACACTTGCCGCCATGAAACCTAGCCCACCCAGCCGTATTAAGGAGGGTAGCAGTTGGGGTTTTCGTGGGTGGTCGCACGAGGAGTGTAATTGAGGTTTCCGCAGTGGTGGTCAATGAGTGGCAACGAGTGGTGGTGTTAAGGGCGGGGTTAGGGTTGAGGATGAGTGGTGGTACTATTGAGGACATGATAGTGGTGGTCGACGAGTGGTTGCGAGTGGTGGTGTTTAGGGCGAGGCTAGGGTTGAGGGCACATGGTGGTGTTGAGGGTGCGGTAGTGGTGGTTGGCGAGTGGCTACAGGTGGTGTTGCACGGCGTGAGTGTGTGGTGGTCAAAGGGAGAGTGGTGGTCGGTGGTAGTGTGCGATGGGGAGGGTCTGGGAGGGCGGGGTTTGGCAGATTTCGGTGGTTCTGGACAGTGGATTAGAGATGGAGTGAGCAGCAACAAAGGCGGGTGGTGACCAGTAGGCTGCACGGTAGAATGGTCATAAAAAATTTTATTTTAAGGCCGAGGATGTTTGTATCTTTTTATGTTTTGTCAATAATTGATTTTATTGAGTCAACGCCAGAATTGAGCAAAATGGGTATTAATGTACAATTTTATAAAAACTTGAGGTTAGTTTTGCACATTCAAGTTTTACAAGATCATATCCGCGCTTTCAAAATTTAATAGGGTTATTTATGCACTTTACCCTTTTTATTATATGTCATCAATGATGCGTATGTTAAGGTTATCCAACACTTTATATTATGATAATCAAATAGACCAAAGACTTAATTTGAATGATCTACTCCAGCAAGATATAAGTTGAACTCATTTACACTAAGACAGTAAGCATAAAATTTAAAATCAAGGTCTATGTGACAAAAAAGAAAGAAAGATACTAGGTGGTTCTCTAATGTAAATCTAACAAATTCAATCAGAATCCATTAGGCTGATTTTGCATCGATTTAAGATAGCATCCCACCTCAAACTGAACTATTTGATACCAACTATACAAAGTTCATATATCCATCTCATCTCAAGAAACATAATTTCAACTATATAAATGCTGTATGAGAATATATTAAAGTTAAAATTATGTATTTTGAGATAAAACCTATAGTTTGTAGATATATGAGAAAACATATTCCTGGTTGAGTATATTTCCTGAGAATCACATGGTTATTAATTATCAGAAGTCAAATTATGGTGTCTTTGGCCGTCCTAATTTGTGACTTGTTCAAAGTGGGGGAGATTGAGATACTGCAAGTGACAAGGATCCAGTTTTGGGAAAATGGACTGATTCATGCGTCCACAAAAACAATTTGTGTTTTGAACTTTTGATATTCGATCCGTCAGCTATTTGTGATATACTTATTTATTTTAAAATATTTATTTTATTTTTATACTTTTTAATTATGATATAGTTTAAAGTAATTTTAACCACTAATTTTACTTTTTCTTAGTTGAAAAATGTGCATTTATACCCTTCAATTCTTTGTTTTGTGCACATATGGCAGTTTTTTGATAGTGCATCTGTACCCCTGGTGACATCTGAAAGAGTGGTCAATTTTGGTCATTATCAGACTCAAAGGAAATGATTGTTTTTCCCCTGAACAAAAAAACCAAAAATTAGAAACTAATTTCGGATTTCACCCCATATCTTAAATCCGTTCGAGTAATCCGACACAGACGAGGGAAATTCCCTGGAATTAGCATTGGAAATAGGAACTAAATCTCGCCCAGCCAAATCGAGGATGAACAGCTTTCAATCCTAGTCCAAATTGCACTATTTTTTAATTCAAAATTTTGACAAGGCATTTTATATCGATGTTGGTGAATATTGGGCCCCACTTCAGTGGAGGGTAAAATGGTCCTTAGCTTTTCAAAAATGAAGTGGAGGTTATTTTGATAATTTCAATATTGGCCAACAAAAAAAAATAATAGGTTAACGTCGGATTCAGGCATGAGGGATATGAGTTTTAAAGTCACAGTTAATCCAAGGGTATAAGTACACTTTTGAAAAGCTGAAGGATGTATGTACACTAACCAAGCAACTGAGGAGTATGAATGCATTTTACTCTAAATAACCCTTCTTATTTTTATTTCATTTTATTCACAAGATAAATATTAATAAAAATTTATGTTAAAAAGAGACGTGTCACAAATAGTTAAACTGAGGGAGGATAAATACATTGTATCAATCCAAGTTTAGGCTGCTGGATCCCATTTTAATGGTGGGAAAAACAAAAAAGTTCCTTTCCACATTTAGGCTCTCTCTAATTGGTGCACCGAAAATATATGGTGGAGTTTTTAGATATAAATTAAGCTGCTTCTTCTTCTTTCTTTTTTATTTTATTTTAAAAATCGTTTTGATAAAGCTGACTTCCAACATGATGAGAAGAATTTGTAGATATTGCCATTTTGATTTACTGCAAATAGTTCCAATTATTAGTAGTAGTTTTTTATGGATTGCTGCTGATTTGAATATAATCTCTAGAAGGTAGATAAAGTGTATTATAAATAGCATGTTTGTCAACTTATTTTTATGATGATGAATTTACTTTTAACTTTTTTTTTATTTGGTGAAGAAAAAGCTAGAATAAATGTTTAGGATTCGATTTTCCGAAGATTGAAAAAAAAAATCAGCTTTATCAATCCCCACTTATTAATATGAGGGTTTTAATTTTTTTTAAAAAGGTAAAAAAATCCGGCTCAACACAGAAGCGATTTCAGCTAAACCAAAATCGCTTAAGAAATTTATTAGTGGCTACGACATTCACGGGAGACCATCCTAGCATTGAAAGTGCATCATACTAAGAAAACTACTTTGGGATTGTTAGGTATATCTTGTGGTAAACAAATAAGTAAAGAGTTATATGTTTTTACTGTAAAAATACATTTTTTAATATAAAATACTGTATATACACAAGTAAAAAATGTCTTGTTGGAGTGAATCTTTACGGGGACTCAAAGATACAAGGTTAATTATAATTGTAACTCAGTTCCTTTTTACTTTTAAGTCTTTGCCATCAATTTAGTGCTCCGAAAGGGACCAATAGGGTAAGAAAATTCTCAAAATGATTGGTTTTTAAAATGGCCGAAGAATCAAAGGCACTTTACTAGTTGCTACCAAGAAGAAGACAAACTAATTAGAGAAGATCTGTACACGATCTTATCCTAAATTTTAAATTATGCATTGTATTTTTATTTAAATATTATATATTTATATAAATATTTTTATATTAAATACATATTGTTATATGAGTCCGTCTCTTGAAAGACGGTCTTTTCATAAGTCATGGAAAGACCAACGTTTAAAGTGTAAATTAGAAGAAATGAAGATAAAATTTTCAGGTTGCATGAATCGAGTTATAAATTTTATAACTACTACATGTTACATAATAAATTTTTAATATTGCAACTAAGACCTTTTACCTTTTATTATTTTAATTAACCCCATTTTTCCATAAAGTTATGGAAAGACGGTCTTTTCCAAGAATTTGCTTTGTTATATAGGAGTGTTAAATTTGTAATATATAGTATTTAAATTTAATATTTAACTGTATAAAAATATAGTAATTAATACAAACTTAGAAAATGTGATATTTTCTTCGCCAACAGACTGTTTTAAGATAATTAGAAACTCTCTTGTTGGTAAATTTTAGGGTTATATTATAATTATTAATACATTACAATACACTTTAGAAGTTTTTTAAAAATTATTGAAATTTCATTGCAGTGAATAAAACACAAACATTAAATCATCTTATTAGTTATCAATTATAAAGTCGGTGTAAAACAAGACGTTGTATGATAAAATATACTTCCTCCGTCCCAAAATTATTGGTTTATTTACTTTTTCAAAATAAAATTGTTAAATCTTAACCCTAAATATAAATTAATATGCATAATAAAAATATCATGCGAGATATTGATGGATTCATTTTAACATCTATTTTCTAAATATCACTTTTTTTATGCGAAAACGTTATATGTAGTTAGAGATATTGACATTCAAACACAGTTATTAAATACCGTGAAAAAGTAAATAAGCCAATAATTATGGTACGGAGAATATAACGTTGGTATGGTCTAAAGCTTACTCCCTCCGTCCCAGAACTTTTGGCCTATTTTTTTGTCAACTTTCTCAGGCCATGTTTGACCATCAATAACTTTAATTACAAATATTAATGGTACATTAAAATTTGTTATTTAGAAACTATGTTGACATAGGAGTCTAACAATATCTCACATGATGATATTAGAGTCTTGTTACTAATTAAAATTTATGATCAAACATGCCTTAAAAAATTAACCAAAACGTATGCCAAAAGTTTAGAGGGAATATATACGCATGCAGAACAGATACCAAGTAGATTGACTTCTGTAAAACAGACTTCTTCATTGTTGCGTAAATAGTCCAACCCTAATTATCGCAGCGGTTCTTTGCCCTCGAAATATCAACAATTTAAGCATCATTATTAAAAATTATAAAAATAGATATACTCCTCGTTTTATTGTGTCTTATGTCACTATTCATCAATAGAGTTGATGTTGTTTGAATTAAAAAAAATTATAAATATATAAATATGAAAATTATTGTGTGATATATAACTACATTCATCTTAACACATATTTTTAAAATATATATTTTTAATAATTTGTTGTTATACATAATTTAAGATATTAAAAATATAAAATTATCAATGAATAGTGTAAGAAAAGGAAGTAAGACACAAATAGAGGGACGGAGGAAGTAACAAAATATTAATGATATAAATTACTCCCTCAATCCCAAATATTTTTGAAAGAGAGAATTATCATGTTATTCAAGAAACATGTTTGACAAATAATATCTTTATCTACGTATGATAATGACAAATAAAATATTAATTTAGAAACTATTTGTTAAGACGAATCAAACAATATCATGTACAATAATATTATTGTTCATATATTTATTCAAATATGTGATCAAATTTTGATGGAGAATAATGTTAAAAACGTAAAAGTACAAAAATACAAATACTTAGATGAGACGGTCTCACCTAATATTATGCTGAGATGGAGGGTTTAAATACAATTGTTTGAAGTTAAGAGATAACATGAGGTACTTTTTATAATTTTTAAAACTTTATTTTGTTGCTTGTCTCACCTTAAGTTACTGTGAAACGGTTTCATATGAGTATTTCCGTAAAAATAGCTGAGATGGAAGGAGTAAGTCTTACCAAAATTCAACGACAACTTGCATTAAAGATTTGCAACTGAAGAATACATCCAGGATCCAGCAGCCATGGTAATGATTCAGTACTACACCTTCCTTTAAAGGTTTATCTAGAAAAAGTTGACAAATTAGTTAAGAATACAGAAAAAATAAATTTAAGTACTTGAATTTATTTCATTCGATATCGAATGATACTTACTCCCTGTGTTTCAGCCAAACTTGCAGAGAGAAAAAGAATAAGTTTTAATTTTATAAATGGAAAAAGCCAATTCTACCCCTGCTTTCTTCTTTCTCACCATCACCCTCTGTTTTCTTCCTTCGCCTACACACTGTGCCACCACCTTGTTCAACCTCTCACCGCTACCTCCACCACCCAGCCACCACCGCACACCCTATTCTGTGCTAATCGAGCCCTCGCCCGAGTGAAAGGAGAGGGAGGTGCGAATCGAGCACCTCGTCTACGCGAATCGAGCCCTCGTCTTAGGAGCCGCCGAATTGAGTCCGTGCATGAGGCGTAGTCCCTCATTCTCTCAAGCTCAACCACTCCTCTCCCATTCTACCTATTTTGACTTGTTCATATGCCTTCCACATCTGATATTCACTCGTTTTTTTGCTTGTTTTTAACCCAATCTAGGGTTTTCTCCTCGATCTGTAAGCGTTCTTCATGTTTTTACAAATCTACTTGTTTATTTTATGTCAATCCGTAGGTGTTTGTATGTTTCTATTTTTCTTTATGCTTTTGAACTCGAGAATCTTGCTTTTGATGTTAGATCTATTTGGTCTCTACAAATCCGGACGATTTTTATGAGTTCATAGTTGGTCTCCAAAATTTGATGTTTTATGTTGTGGGTTTTAGTTTTAATGACATGTTTTCTTGTTTGTTGCTTGAGTATTGAATGGATTGAGGTTTTTAATCCGATAGATTGATGGTTTTGTTTTCTTTCTTTTCCAGATCTGAGCCCGAACGGTTCATGATGTTCTTCTTTTGGGTGTTTATTTATTTCTTTGCTCAATTCTTCTTGTTTTTGTTGGATGTTAATATTTTTTTGTTTCTTCACAGCCTGGGGATCTTGCTTAAGAAGAAGAAGTTGAGAGCCCAGAAGTCTAAAAGTGCAGCATTTTTAAATTCGATTTGATAAGAAATTGTATTTAATGCCTCTGTTAAAGGCATTTAGTGAAAAATTCGTGAATTTAAAGAGTTAGATTAGTGTGTAGTTTATGTAATTAAAGTCACTATTTGCAGTAGTTTTTCGTCCTTTCAAAATTATTTTTTGTCAATTTTCTCTGACATTTTTACAGTAGATAAATAACATCTATATCTCTCTGTAAATTGAGTTGGGACAGAGGGAGTATGCTTCATGGTTTTGATTTGATTCATAGCATTTGTCCACCAGGCTTTGATTTTGATTCAAAGACTGCGGCCGCTGTTCTAAGCTCCAACGGGCGATGAATGAAGTCATATTCCTCCTGGCTTTCTAAAACCTTAACCACCAGTGACACTGCAGGACTCTTAGTGAAATCACTCTGTACACACATTCACATACTTAGATGAACTGTGGTCTTGTCCATTTGGGCTTATTTGGTGCTAAGTTTAGTTTATTTGTGCTGAATTTAGTTTATTAGTGCTGAATTTAATTTATTGATGTTGAGTTTAGTTTATTGGTGCTGAGCTAAGTTTATTGATGCTGAATTAACTTTATTTGGCAGTTTATTTTTTAAAAAAAAAAATTGGGAAAAAACACGAAAAAAATAGTCGGAAGAGACATGAAACTGTATGAAACTCCTTAAATTGAACTACACGGAATTTAATCGAACCAGACACATCTAGAATGAAATTTTTTTGACCAATCCAAACAGGACTAAATCAAATTAGAGAAAGACTCATATGTGACCGTCTCACAAGAACATGTGGTGAAACAAGGTACAAACTAAGTTTTACAAATTACTAAAAGTACCTCATGTCATCCCCATTTTAAAATAATTGTACTTAAACTCTCTGTCTCACCATAAGATTAGGTGAGACCGTCTCACCATAAGATTAGGTGAGACCGTCTCACCCAAGTTCTTTTGTAATAAATTAAATGAAATTGGACTAAAAGAAATTAAAAATTTTAAAAAAAGCTAACTCATTATACAACCAATGATGTTTAAAATAGCGGGCGAGGTATCATTAGGTATAATTAAGTTTAAAGGTGAAAAAAGGGTTAGGTTAAAACATGAAATCTGCGAATTACTTTAATGAAGTTAGTGTTAAAACGTACCTGGTCGAGAACTATTTTTTTCTGATGAATAAATCAGGCATTTAAAAATGTAAAAATAAAAATCATTCATAGGTACTTGATCAACATGCAAAGTTATCAACAGAAATAGTGTGTTTATTCTACGCAAATTCGACAAAAACTTAAAGAATTCTCAATCGAATACAGGAAGAGAAGAGATGCTACACTGCTCGTACCCAGTGGTGGAACTAGACCAACATTTGAGGAGGGACGGAAGGACGGGGCGGAGTTCAGCACTTGAGGAGGGGCGGAAGAAGAATAATTATATGATTACTAGGATTTTGGGGGGCGGCAGCCCCGCCCCGATTCCGCCATTGCTACCATGCACGGTGTTGTTCGTGCCAATTTATTTCAATTATGCATTTTACCACCAATGATAAAGGTTTTCTAAACTATTTATTTGAAAGGAAAAGGAAAATGAGCGTGCATGTACCATGCACATTGTCACATGTTGTCGCACAAATGCTCCTTTAGTGCAGTTTCGCATGTAAAATTTATTTCGAATTAACATCAAATGGTAGGAAAGGGGAAATTGAAAAGTTTTAAAAAAAAAACCCTTGCCCTCTATTTAAAACCTAGATTGATGGCCCTTCTCACTTCTCAGGTGTAATATTTCACACGAAGGCATTTTATATAGAGTGAGCCAAGGTAATAAGATTTGAAGTATAATGTTTAGCTAATCCGTTCTTTACGGTACAACAGGAATACAATGCTCACATATCCCCAGTAATTAACCACTAACTAACTGTAAATTTACGTACATAAAAATGAAAACAATCCGTCATCCATATTTTAAGGAAATCAACCATACTAATAATTCTAATACCACTGGCGATACAATGCTCACCGAATCCTTAGTGCAGTTACTGAAATATTTCATTTCGATAATTATTTTCTAAAATGAATTTGATTAAATTGATACAATTCATTTTATATGACCCATGCATGCACGTCATATCATACCTGATAATTGTGCACGTATTAAAATTTATTTAAATAATTTTCAGTAGTTACTGTATGGATTATCTCATCCTTTCATTATACTAGGTTTAGAAATGTTGATTATAATCTTAATAAACAGGTTTCTTCTTAAAGAGATGAAGAGAAGACAAGCTAAACAAGCACGTTCTATGCACGATATTGTTCGTACAAATTAGTTTTCTTAAATTAATTATCTTCAATTCATTAGATACCATGGAATTGAATTTTTGTGATGTTGATTTAGCTAAACTAGAAAACACTCGTGCAAACTATTTGCACGGACATGAATTTAAATATTATTATATATAAATAAATAAAAATATTTTACAATATAACTTAATTATTAATAAAAGTGTAAGCCTCTTGAAACACGATTTTCGAAAAAATTAATGTTTAAACTGCAAATTAGAAAATAAAATGAAAATAAAATTTTCAAAACTTATGATAGAAAGTAATTGAAGAGTGTAATAGGTGTATAGGCAATGATGTATATGGTTTTTTTATGGGTTAAGGTAATAAAAGTTTATTCGTTCCAAAAAAATTTAAAAAAATTGGATTGCATTAATCGGGTTATAAACTTATAACTACTGTCCGTTGCACAATAATTTTTTAGCAAATGAAATCTTTTAACTTTCTAGTATTTTAAGTAAAACCTTGTTTTCCATTAATCTATGGAAGGATAGTCTTTACCAAAACTTTATCTCGATAATATATTTATGAATGTCAGTTTAGCAAAATTACGCATAAGGATTTCATATAATATGAAAAATGATCAAAATTTTAAAGATTTGATTGTAATAACGTGTCATTGCACGGTTTATGATAAAAATATATTTATTATAATCATATTTTTATTAATATATTTAAATTAGATGATAATTTTTACTAATTAAACTTCATGCAGTTGAGTTATAGATGTCCATTTTCTTATTCTTCCAAAAAAATTGTAAAAAAATTATTGTGATTGATTTATAACATTGCGCTATTTTCACTACCATGATTAATTAATCATTTCTGACAAAAAATGAAATTCTAGAGAAAGTCATATTTTGTTAAACATTCTAGGGAAGACCAAAAAAATTCCGTGGTGAACGAATATTGTACGCTGTACATTCTTTTCAGATGAAACCAACAGTAAAACTTGGACATTTCCAGCAACAACGGTAGCGAAACCAAGGTCAAATATAAGGAGGGGCTCATTTATAATATCAATTTTTTTTACATTAGATCTAAAATGTTTAAATTAGGGGTATCATCAACAATTCATGATTAATTGATTGAAGCAGAAAAACACAAAATATGAAGTTTTTTAATTTGATTAAAAAAATATAAATTCATCATCTTAGAAAAATAAATAAAATTTATATAGTGTTAAAATGTCAATATTTTATAATTAGTAATTATATAAATTAATTGAAATTTAATGTTAAAAATTAAAATATAATATAATATTCATTAATGAATTAATATTATCACGTATTACATATTGATATGTACGAAAATAAGTCATTTCTAAAGATTAATTAACAAAAATTAAATAAAGTCGTACAAGAACAATTGCAAATAAAATTTCAAAGCATTAAATAATTTATTTGAATGGATTTACATATAAAATCTTTCAGTACAATATCTATTATTTATACTAGTGGAGTACCATTGAGCGTTACACGATATTATTAATGAAAATATTATAATTAAGTTTGTATACATATTTTTGTATTACATTTAAATTGAAAACAAAGAATTTTATTTAAAATTTAAAGTTTAATCATCTAAGGAAAACTATATGGGATAGTTAGAAATCGTTAAATATTAAATACAATTAAATTTAATTATTTTAATAATATTTCGTTCAAATTATTTAAAAATTAATTATTTGTATGTTGAGATTCATTTTTTAAAAGGCTATCATAATTATATGCATCTCATTGCAATAAATAAAAGTAAATATCAAATAACCTTATTAG
>JAULKJ010299852.1:0-11649 GCA_032355405.1 Rubia balearica | reverse complement strand
GATCTCCTGCAGCAGAATAGTGGTCTTGCCTAAAAAATTACGTTAGATGCCAGTGGAAATAAAAATTCAAGCCTTCATGTAGAAGAATACAAGGAGGACAACAATCCCGAAATGATGAGGTTGGATTTAGATGAACTCGAAGAGAAAAGATAGCGGGTAATGGTCACAGAGGCAAAGTACAAAGAAAAGATGATCAGAGCACACAATCAGAAAGTCAAAGAGATGCAATTTTGAATTGGTGATCTCGTGCTGCAAAAAATGAAGCATGCATGGCAGAAGAAAAAGAAAAGTTAAGCCCAAAGTGCGAAGGCCCGTACAAGATAGCTAAGCACATGATCCAATAGCTAAGAGTTAGAAAGATCGGATGGCAGCAGCATCCCTAACACTTGGCATGTGATCAACCTAGGAAAATTTTATGTGTGGATCCAAGGTGAAGGATAGGAAAAATTCAGTTGTATAGGAGCCATGAGATGATCATTGGTGATGTTCACATCTTTTTTTAGTTTGGAAGGCGATATTATCATTGTCGTACATTATAAATGCCAGAAAGCGTCTTTTGGGGAAAATTACATTTCATGTCCTTTACTTACAAAAACCTTTTCCATTTTGCAAGCTATAGATCTTGCAACTTTGTGACCTTATTTTTGCAAGCCATAGATCTTGCATAAAGGCAGACACGCCTATAAAAATAGCGACGTAAGCAAGCAATAGATCTCGCAGTTCACAAAATACAAGCTCTCGAGTTTAAAAGCTTTGGATATTTCAACTTTGTAAATTTAATTAAGCAAGCCATAGACCTTGGAAAAAGGCAAATATGCCTACAAAGACAGTGAAAAAAGCAAGCAATAGATCTTGTAGGTCCACACAATGCAAACTCTTATTTTTACAAGCCATAGTTCTTGCAAAAAAAACAAATGTGCCTACAAAATTAGTAAGAGAAGCAAACAATAGGCCATGTAGTTTCACATGGTAAAGGTTTATGACCTTAAGAACAAAAGCAATAGACCTCTTAGACAAAAATACAAACAAAGAAGGGAAGACGCAAAAAGCATAACATTTTATGTTAATTGACAGTGAACGAACCAGATTCCAAAATACAAGTCAATATAACATAGAAGTACTACTTGAAACATTCCAAAAAATAAACTAGTACATCAAATAAAAGAAAAGGCTATATGTACCTTGATGCGCGAGATGATCCAGAAGATGAAGAACCACCACAATGACAAGGTTGCTCAGCCCCATGACGAGATTTCTCAGCCTCGTGCTCTTAATCTAGAATATGATCATACCACCATTTCATATTTAAGTAAGCAAGATATCGTGTTAGAGATTTTCGTTCCATTTGACCGAGATACCTTGCATAGTACACCTTAAATCAGTTTAGGGCCAAATTCCTCGCGGTTAAGATAGATACTCATAACATCAATAATGCCTTGATAATTCTTATTTGTTGCTATCAATTTTCGCACTTTGTCCTCTAGTTGGAGAATGTGCGACCAAACACATTTAGACAAATTAATTCTTTGCCCGCCGATATTCATAGTCAGGTCTCTGTGACCAACAGAATGATGATGATGGAAGTGACTGAAGCTTATCTTTGTAATCCACACAATATTATTTAAGCTGGTGTACATATGAGTCAAGACTGTTACACTCAGCACAAAGCTAATCATTCTCACTACGTAGCTGAGTGTTTATAGTGAACTGTTCATCAAATCTACTTTGCCAACCGGCTAAAGAAGAAGAAAGGTGATCAAACTCATTCTATTTTTTCTTCAATCAATCTAACAAATCATCAATGCAAGAACACTCCTTATCAATAATCAAGATCTTCTGATAAGCTTCACGAGCCTTGCTTGCAGTAAAATTCTTCACTAAGCATTCTAACAATACTCAACTGTTGGCACTGAATAAGGTTGTTTTGTTTAGCACAAAATTCTTTTAATTCATGAAAAAAAATCTTGAGTATCCTTTAAAGTCTTCTTCTATTAGACTTTGAGGTCGTGATTATCAAGTAACATGTACTTCAAGTGAATACCCAAACATACAGCCCGTTCATAAATGTGAGGAGAAAGAGGGAGCGAACGCATATATACACCAACATATTCAAGATGGACTAGGCTACGAACTATCTTTGTCCAAATATTCAATGTTGTAGCCCTCTAGTACAAACCAGCTATAAGGACATGTCGCAGAAGGAGTTGGAGGCGATGATGACGAGGAGAGTTTTCATCCAAGACAGAAAGGGATGGATTCCATAGAGTAGAAGCGATCAGCACAAATAAGCTTAACATACTTATTAGGTAGAGACTAAGTAGCTTTTCCAAGCTTAATAGGACAAAAGGAATGAGAAGACATAACCCCAGGATGATCATAAATATGGATATTATTTCCCAAACACTCGAAGTGTTTCAAAAATTTATGGTAAACAAAAAATATCAAAACCCTACATATAAGAAAATATAATGAGAACTTTAAATTTATAAACGAGATCCAAAAGTTAACACCCATAATAATACAAAAAGTACACACATCCGTTAGAGTACGGTCATAAATTACAAATAAAAACTTTATAAGTACATGTTAATAAGATCCACTAACATTAGAGAGAAGCATATGAAGGATGGACGATGGCAGCAAGGTTCTTCGTGTTTGTTTCCTGGGTAGAGACATCCTTGTCCACATTAGTCTCAGTGTGGTCGTTATTCGCATTATCTTCAGCATTGGCCTCAATGCTCGCATTAACATGAGAGTTGGAGGGAAGCTTAGTAGTGCGAAGACCAAATGAAAGATCCTCAAAATAATCAAAGGCACATTCTTTCAGCTCATCCACAGAAGGTAAACTATGGAGACTAGCGAAATGGGATAACAGGGCATAAGGATGACCGCCATCGGCAATGCTGCTAATAAACCTGTCAATAAGTGCAGCCTTTTCTTCCTCCAACACCTTCTGGGATGTAGAAAATTTGGATAGCTTTCGAAGCTTGGCATTGGGGTTCAATCTCATAAATCGACTAGGGCCTCATAGTAACAAACATTGCGAGCAGACGTAGAAACCTCTTCAAAAAAATCATAGAAGGGTTTCCTCTCCACTAATCGATCAATGAGAACCTGAGGATACCCAGGCAAAGCAGGACCATTAGTCTACATGTCCCTTAATTCAGAGCGCAGCTTCTCAACCTCCTTCTCATTAGCCAAAACACGCTCCTCAGCAGAGCATGCACACTCTTCAGCAACTTGAAGAGAGAAGGTAAAAGCATTACACTTTGCTTCGCTGCCTTGCCATCCAGGAGCGAACCGTCTCCCATGGTGAACTTAGCAATCCGCTCGCTGACAAGCTGGAGACACTCACCAACCTTGTTTTAAAAAATAAATAAAAACATAATGGTTAAACATCGTAGAAAAGAAACACCAATTTAAATAACAACATAACTCTTAAAGAACATACAAACCCATTGTCTCGCGAGGTGATAGTTTAGACAAGGTGGCAGGAACAGACCATCTACCATCAAATCCTGGCTTCAAGGTAGAAGTTTTGAGTGAGAGTGGACAATGTGCCCCATTTTCTTGGGAGGCCCTAATGTGTTAAAAAATCCACAAGTTCGATCATTTCTTCTTATCATGTTAGAGGTTTCATTCGCTTTGCGAGCAACGACCTCCCCACATTCTTTAACCATTACCTCAGGGTTATGGGTTGTGGGTTTACTTCAAAATCATTCTCAGGGCAGACAACAATTGTAGCGTTTCCATTTGTTTCAATTGTCGTAGCTTGAGGCTCTTCAACTTCATCATCAGAAAGAAAGTTTATTTGAATGAGATGCTTAGACAAATCCATATCTGCAGTTCAGCATACGAAGTAAGTCTGACGAACACACAAATAAGGGCAACAACAATGATAAGAAAAAAAGGAAGTAGAATAAGAAAAAATGACAAAATAGCTACAAACAAACACCTTTGCTCAGGGAGTTAGCATGGCGAGACATATTGAATCATTTCTGAGTTTTAATACCACTTCAGACTAAGCATTAAGGCTAACACTAGCCTTAGAAAGTTTATACTTAGGAACATTATAGTTCGAGATTGGAAAAAATTGCCCATTTTCACTACTGGGTTTTAGAAATAAAAACCATTTACGCCATACACCACAATTATTGAGAAATCCACTGACGAACTCAACAGTTAGAATGATAGGATACAGGGTGAATTCATCATGGCGATGCGAAGCTAATAAAGATTGCAAAATAAGTTAATAAAAAAAGAGACTTCAGCCGCCTAGCACACATGAGGAAAGAAAACAATAATCATAATAGCTTTGGGGTGGAGTTGGGACAACGAAATCCGATAATGTGAGAGTAACTCTAGCACGTGATCGACCAAAGGAAAGGTAAGTATAAACTTCAAATAATCTAAATATCAAGAGATAAAGCCAAGATTAGGTGTGGAAACACTCTCAGAAGGTTCAAGAGCCCTAAGCTCGTACGAAGACAAAAAAGGATAACTATCGGTTAAGCTCTCTAAGTAGTAGTCGAAAATAATGCTTCTAACGGTAGAAGATTCAGTGAGGTGGTCGGAATCTTCCCCAGAATTGACATAAGCCACTTCTTTTACAGAACTATGAGCAACATTAGAAGTAGACATTGAGGTAAAGACAATTCCTAAGATCCAAACGAAATCTCTATCGATTACAAGCACACAAGGGAAATTCCAGTGAAACTTGAAACAAAAAACACAAATAAGGTCAGAAAGACAAACGAGGGAATCCTACAGCAAGATGGAAAGCTAATAATTATTAAAGAAGGAAAACCTAGTAAAACCAAAACTATAACCACAATCTCAAAAACAAAAAGGAGAAAGGATGAGAAATGGAGAAACTTACGAGATTATTGAAGATTCGATGAAAGGTCGGAGTGATTGAGAAGAGGAGAAACGATGGGGAATTCAGAAAGAATGGAAGATTTAATTAAAGGAAGAGGAAAACCAAAAGGAAACATAAAGTAATAATGATGGCCTGACAAACAGTAAAGGGTTTTTAGGTTTTCAAGAAGACGGAGGTGTATAAGTGGAGAGATATACTGAATAGTGACAGAGTAAAATCACAGAAATCGAGACAATTATAAAAGGAGAAAATGTAACGACGGAAGAGAAAATCATGGAACAGTGATCACGAATAAGAAGGAGTAAATCTCGGCTCTAGGATCGCAACAGCTACAAGTCTACCATAATCATCGAAGTTTCAAATTTTGAATTCAAATTTCAAAAAATGGACAACTCATAATGGTTATAAACACAACCAAGAAGCATAAAACACTTCGCGGATGAAGTTGAAGTTCCTGTGGTAAAGAACTTATTATTACTATTTAACATACGAACAGAATGACAGTTCCCACACAACCTTCAACTGCAATCATAACTTCATCTTATATTGACTTCCTGGCTAGGGGGGCTTATGGTGTATACATAGCCCACTAATTAAAGGTTGTTAAAGGTCAGGCCCAGCCTAATCTCAAGTTACGAACAATTAGGGTCGTTCATCCATAGATTCAAATCAGCTATGACCGATAGAAGTGGAGTGAGATGATCGTGGTCCTAGCTGAAGACCGAGAGAAGCGGAATAAAGATAAGCAAGTAGAAATGAACCGAGAACATAGGGACCATACTGAGACCCACGATCTTAAACCCCAAATAACATGGAACCACGACACATTTTACTATAAATACAGGAAAAGTAAAACTGCAGGAGGTAAGTGCAACTACGTTGAAAAATTCCAATTCTATGAAGAAGAAGGTTGACTTGATCGTTGGAGTATTTACCCCGGAATCACTTCGAGGAGCTATTTTGCAGGAGGAGAAACTTCTGGTGAATAAAAAGTTTTGTACTTGGTTATATTGTCACACCAGTCACCATCTCTAGTCCCTAGCTCCTATCTAAATATCCGTGCTAGGTCCGCATAGCTAAGCTCATACCTCAAATCATCGAGGTGGAAAGTGACAAAATTACCTTCATCGCGCTCTTCCCTCCCCAATGTGGCAGGAAATTCTAGGGCAATGTGGCTAGAAATTCTAGGGTGATCCAGGCGAAGGTTAAAGCCAATCGGGTCCAAAAATGTTCCAATCTAACCTTCTTAAACAATACCCTCACTGATTCCCATAACCCCACTATCTTTAAGGTCTCTTTATGGGCAAACATGGTGTTCAAGGTACTTCTCCAAGGGGTGACTAGGTTAACCCATGATGAGATACAAAATGATTGTTTTTCATAAGGTATTTAATGTATCTTTGGATTATCTTTTGTATGGTAGATTGCCAGATTTAAGTGAGTTGCATTAAGAAAGAGTTTAGATGAATGTTTGTGGTCTTCTTATCTAAACATCAATTTTTGTCGATTATTTAGATCTAATTTATTGTATGTCCTTACGAGCATCTAGATTCTATTTTGTGACCTTATTTGTAGATCACTCGTAAGCCCTTCAGAGTAGTTTAGTGAAGGTCATTCACAAGAATGGTAGAAGATAGTTAAAGATCATTCGCAAGAATGGTAGTATACCAAAGGCCACATACTTAAATGTGGTAGTAGATGGGATGCGCCGAAGAAAAATAATCAAATTTTGGAAGAATGTGATGATCGGCACGACCCGTGTTCTTTTACATAGCCTGTGCCTAACCAATAGCTAATGCGACTTTAGTCCCAACGCGAGCTGTGTCCTTTTGGATGGCCCGTGCTCACATAAGTGAAGAAACGGACCTCCAATACTTACCCCGCAACTAATTGCGCAGCCGCACCATCAGAAGCCGAGGATGATGACTCCAGTCCACGGACCGCGTGCATTCGCATAGGCTGCGCCACTCAGATTGTTTGATGCACTCTCCAGTCGATGGCCCGCACACCTTTGTACAGGCTGCACGCTCAGTTTGACTGAGATGTTTTTGCATTAAGCGTGTGGCGCGATCCGTGTGCTATTGTACAGCCTGTACAAATGTGGCTGTTAGGGTTTTCCTTTGTATTAGGATTTTCTAAGGCCCATTTTAACTCAATATATAAAGAGAACTAGTTTACTAATGTGTAGAAAACCTTCATATTTGTAATTTTGGTTCCTAGATCTAAGATTAGGTAAAGAGAGAAAGAGACTAACTCTTTTCTTCTCATTTACTATTTCCTAGTTTATACCTATTGCATTTAATGCAATGATTGTATTGGGGGGTCAATGTCTATGAAGTAGTGTAATATTACTTGGGGATTTATTTTGATTTATGCTTTATATTCTTGTAAGATGCATGTTATGTATGTTCTATAATGCCATGTAGTTTCATATGTAATATGTCATCGTGCTAGGATTGTTGATCTGTGAAGTACTTCACAAAGATAAAGATTTGTATTTTGCTCCCGTAATTACTACTAACTACCAAAAGGGGTAGATAGTGGCAAGTTCAAGGCCATCGACAGAGATGATAGGAATTTAAGAGATAACTACACAGAATTTAGAATTGGGTTGTCAATCTGATCCGTTTCGGGGATAGTGAATGTTGCAAACAATGTTGGGGGGTATTTACCCACCAAAGAATCAAGAGCAAGAGAATAAACTATATTAGGCTAGCACTTGGGGATATTTGTGTTACATGATCGGTAGACTACTTTGATCCTAGATTTTATAAAATACAAGACATATAAATCTATCATAATGTTTATCTCACACAATGTGGTCGATAGTTAATACTTCCCTTTTCTGTCACTCAAAGGCACCCACGTCTTATTCTATCGACACCACCTCCGTTATTAGAGAAGTGTGTCAAGCAGCCCGACCGTTATATGCTCCTCTTTCCCGTAAAGAATTACATCCCAGACCTCCTCTTCTCTCTAGGCCTATAAAGGCAAAATGACTGACGTCTCATGATGAATCTAGGGTTGAAACAACAGTGGTCGCTTTAACACAACCCTAGTTGCTACAAACTATCATGTCCAAACCTATCAGGCTATCATTTTCCATCCAAGCTAGCGTACGTTCATCAGAATATTGTTCACGCTGTACATACATACACCCATGCACCCGAGAAGTCACATATCCCCTATTACCTTAGCGAACACTCTCAAGGGGATAAATTAAGCCTAGCGCCATTACATGAAACATAAACTATGGTGCATGCCAATCTAAGAATATGTAACATGTAGTTAGCTAGAATGTAAAGAATAAGTCAACGTGATATTCATAAGTATAAAAGGATAGGGTGATTTAGAATCTCCCAAAATATCTACCAAATTATGAATACAAATTCAAATCCCTAAGCAAAATAACTATTCTCTAAGAATTGAACTCAATCTTTCCATTGGATTCAATGTCTTTGGGCAAAACTAGGAAGATTAAAGTAAGAGAAAGGGTTATTATCTTTCTCTCTCTACCTACTCTTAGAAAAATAGGAAACCCTAGCTATCCACCAACACGGGCCGTGCAGCACACGACCCGTGCAATAAGGCATGGGCCGCCAGCTGGCTTTGTGCTTCTGGTTTTCTGAGCATACGACCAGTGCATTTCCTCACAGACCACCGGCTCGGATCATCTTTTGAGCACTTGAGCTGTACGGTTCATGCAATACTTCACGGGCAGCGGCTGAGAGTTAATTTCTTGGTAAAATTATGATGCGGTTATGTATTTCATCACGGAATGTGGGATGGTCTTCGGATCTTAACTTCAAGGAGAACAGACTGTGCAATATAACATGGTTCGTGCTTCATACTTAGCTGCAGGAGGTAATTGAACTATGGGGAGTGGAATACATTATGGCCTGTGCAATTTATTTAGGCACCACAAGTTTTGTCCAGCACAAGCCATGTAATACAACATGGTCGTGCCAGTCTTCTTTCTTCTTCGAGCTTTAACTCTTTTTTTCTTGGAGCATTTCTATCTTCTACCACAATTAAGCATGTGGCCTTCGATCTACTACCATCATTGCGAATGGCCTTTTACTATCTACTACCATTTTTGCAAATGTACTTCTACTCCGAAGTTCTTACGAGTGATCTACAATGAAACTCACAAAACAGGATCTAGTTGCTCGTAAGGGCATAGCATCCATTACGTCTAAATAAACCTACAAAACTAAGTATTTAGACAAAAAAACCAACGAAGGATATCGAAACCCCTTGTGATGTAAACCCAACTAAACCTAGCAATCAACCATCCAAAAAATACTAACAAATGTGATAAATGCATTGGTTAACACATGCTTTTAGGTAAAAGCCACATGTTTGCTAACTTGCGAATGTTGGGTTAAGCCTATTGTAGGATCGTGAATACCGGTGATGTGAGTGCATGCTTGTATGAATGAGAGTACAGTTCCAATTTTTTGAGCCTAGATTGATTAAATCATCGTGTAATAATAATTCATGTTAGAGATGATAGATTCCCTAACGGGGGTTCAAACCCTCGGTGTACCCTGATAGAATGAGAATGTAGCGACCATAGTCATTTCAACCCTAGAGTCATCACGAGATGCCAATTATTTTGCCTATCTAGACTTAGGGATTGGTATCCTTAGTGGAGTTTCCAGGATGTATTTTCGTACTCTCTCATGTCTAACAGTTGCTACCTATGCAAGGAAATTGCTTAGGCGTTGTTCCTTTAATCGAGGGTGTGTTAGCATTAGGAGTGAGTTTTATGGGGAAGTATTTACTGTGTCAAAAAGTGCGATCAAAATGCCTTCCATAATGACGGAGGCTGTGGTGATAGCCTATAAGATGCTGATGAACATTTGTGTGACAGACACTGAGAATGGCCGAATATCATCCACACTATGTGACATATGCATGAGATAGATTTATATGCCTTACACAAGATAGAATATCGAATTAAATTCAAGCATCGGTCATGTTACGCAAATATTCCCAAGGCTAGTTTAATATAGTTTAATCTCTCTTTCTTGCATGAGTGGTAGTTGTAAGATAAAAATCCCCCAATCTATGTTTGTAGCACTAGTTATTCCTAACACAGAATCAGAGTAACCCCCGATTGTGAGTTGCGTCTAGTTAACTCTCAAAGTCTAGTGTCTCCATTGATGACCCCATACTTGCCATTAGATACTTTCTTGTAGTTAGTAGTGAGCACACGGGAGAAACATATAAATTTTATCTTTGATCTCCTAGTACTTCGCAGGTACTTGATCTCTCAGAAGGTTGGTTTATTAAAAATCCCGCAGGGTGTGGATCAGCCCACCCAGTAGCAAAGCTCCCCTTAATTTGGTTCAAACCAATGTAATTACGAGTAGAGGCACAGGAGGAACTAGCAGTTTCCCTACTTCTCTTAAGGGCCATGGTAAATCTAGCAGCAACAACAAAGTTTAAAATCAACAAAGCTACCAGCCCCAAAATGTCACAAATTCACAAACATTCAAAATTCACCACAATATGCCACAAAATCACAAAAAAATATGCAAACACCCGAAAATCACTACACCATCACCAATAGTATACTAACACCAATATATATCACCAAAGAAACCCCAATAACACCACTATTCACCACAATGTGAGAATTCACCAAAAAAAAGAAAGGTTTTATTGTTAGAATAATGGGAAACTTCCATGATATGCACCTTTATGCACGCGTTAACCAATACATTTCACGTATTTGTTATTATGTTTTCTTTGGTATATTGCCAATTTTAGTTAGGTTTACACTACAAATGGTTTAGATGACCGTTGTTGGTTTTCTTATCTAAATCCTGAGTTTTGTATACTTAATTGGATCTAATGGACACTATGTCCTCACGAGTGCCTAGATATTCTTTTGTGAACTTATTTGTAGGTTGCTCGTGAGAAATTCTGTGTAGTTTTTAGAATGCCATCCGTAAGAGTGGTACTACATTGTATAAGGTCATTCGCAAGGATGGTAGAAGACTAAAGGACACAATCGAGTCAAGACGTGGTAGAAGATAGAAGGGTCGAAGAAGGAAGACAAAGAATATGGTGAATTATAAATCGAGATTTGTATAGAGTTTTTGGGAACGATCCGAGAAGAATCAGTGTCCATGGGTGGCACCATTGGATTTTTCTTCTCGATCACTATAATATCGACTGCAATAACTTTCAAATTGGAGCAGCGGTTCATCCGTAGTAGTGCAACAAATTTTGGATAGAGAAGAACTGGCCAGCCTCGTGCTAGGGACCTCCACCACGAGGAAAGCCTCCCAGCATGAGTTGTATCGACTAGCACAGTTGTGCAATAACCCATTGGTATAAGCCATTTTCCCGTGTCGTTTCAACTCCAAAAATGTAAAGACCTGCCCACTGGGTGAGAAGAACGACACGACCCACACCATTCAACCGTTAAAGGAGTGGTTCCATCCGACGACCTCCAAGAACTCAAATGGTCTGCATTGTTCAATCGATCAATATGTGTTTCCAACTAACAGCCCGAGCCAAGAAACACATGCGCACGATTCAGAAGTTTAAAAATTGAGGACTAGTCTGCAGTCCGTGTCAGAGCACAACATATGTCATACAACATGGCCCATGTCAGAGCACGACTCGTGCTAGAAAACATGGCCAGTGTCAGAGCATGGCCCGCATCATACGACACTGCCTTCGCCAATTTTGATTGCTAGGGTTTTTTGGCCTATTTTGGCCATTTTTAAGACCCAATTCCCTGTTTCTATATG
>JAULKJ010299842.1:0-11650 GCA_032355405.1 Rubia balearica | reverse complement strand
AGCTCTTGAGTAAATGAAAAGAACTTCGGAGGGATATGCTTTGTTCTGTCGTTTTTTGATGAATCTTTCTTTCATTTGGGTAACACATGTGGCATTATCTTCATAAAGTGTAATGGGATCATCATTTGGTAGGAGACCCCTTGTGGTTCTGATATGTCATGTCATGAATCTCAACCACGCACACTCTCGACTTGTTCATGCAATGCGATAACCTCATAATGGTTTGATGATTTCGTGATGAGTGTTTGCTTCTGGGAACACCAAGAAATCGTAGTCCCTCCGCAGGTAAACACATACCTAGTTTGAGATCTCCCTTTGTGTGGCTCTGACCAAATACATACCCAAATCAACTGTTCCTTGAAGGTAACAAAACACATGCTTAATTTCGTTCCAGTGTCTTTTAGTAGGAGATGAACTGAATCTCGCTAATAAATTAACAGCAAAAGCTATATTAGGTCGAGTACAGTCAGCAAGATACACAAGAGCTCCAATTGCACTGAAATATGGTACTTGTGGACCAAGAATCTGTTAAGATTCCTCACATAGACGAAATGGATCCTTTTCTACATTAAGGGATCTGACGACCATTGGGGTATTTAGTGGATTTGATCTATTCATATTGAATCCCTTTAATATATTTTTTGTGTAATTTTATTGATACACAAGTATCCCACTTTGCAAGTGCTCAATCTGCAAACTGAGATAGTATTTTGTTTTCCCATGGTCTTTCATCTCGAACTCTTTCTTTAAGTAAGAGATTACTTCCAGAATCTCTTCATTGGTCCAAATGATATTCAAACCATCAACATAGATAGCGATACTTGCACACCCGGATGTTGCCATTTTGATGAAAATGCAAGGACAAAGAGGGTCGTTGACATACCCCTTTTGTAACAAATATTCGCTAAGTCAATTGTACCACATGTGTTCGGATTGCTTTAACCCATATAAAGATATTTGTAATTTTATTGAACATCTTTTTCTGGGTTTAGAATTTCATTTTTCTTGCATTTTTAATCCTTCGGGGATCTTATTTAAATTTCAGTATCAAGCAATCCATGTAAGTACGCAGTAACGACATCTATAAGGTGAATATTAATTTTCTCATTAGCTGCTATACTATTTAGGTATATGAACATAATTCCATTCATGAAAGGGGAATACTGATGTGGCAATCCACTCAAGTAAAATTTTTAATGCTCACCGTTAATTATCGTCTCCTGCAAAACAAATACCGGAAGTGATTCTGGGGAAAAGGCTCGACAATTAAGTTAGTCTTTTCTTAGAGAATTAGAATTTCTCCATTTAGTTTTTCTTCCCTGACCCAGTGTTTCTCTCTTTGTATTTATGGACAATTGATGTTGTGGTTCCACATTGTTCGGTTTGAGATCGAAGGTCACATCGTAATCACTATCTTTCCGGTTTGTGTCTATGTTCCGCCTTTCTCGATTTATAGTTGAATCCACTATCACCTTGTTCCTTCTTTATCGGCTCACTAATGACTTGGATTTCTGGGCTGAATGGTCTTGGTTGTTCGTGAATAGAGATTGGAATGGTCTTTAGATATTAGCAGCCTCGAGTTGGGTCAGGTATACACCATAAGCCCTCCAGCTATGAAGTCAACAAAACACAAAGCTGTGATTCTAGTTGAAAGTTGTTCACGAACTTGTTTATTATTCATTTTTTCAATTGCAATAATCAATTCGTTATCAGAACAACTTGAACTACTTTCGCGAAGTGTTGTGTGCTTCTTGGCTGTGTTTGTCACTAAGTTGGGTTGTCTATCCTTTGAGACTTGAGTTCAAAATTTGAAAATACCATGATTGCAGAAGGCTAGTAGTTGTTGCAATCCTTTAGCCGGGTTTTCTCCTCTTTCTTCTTTAGTGCTATTTTTGGGATTCCTTCCCGTGTCGTTACGTTCCCCCCATTTATAATTGTTTCAATTTCCGTGATTTAAACATGTCACTATTCGGTGTATAGTACTCTCTCCACTTTATCTACCGCCGTCTTCTCGAGTTCCTAAAAAGGTAACTCCCTTTTTGTCAGGCCGTCATTATAACTTTTTGTTTCCTTTTATTTAATTCCACATTTTTTTCGAATTCTTCATCATTTTCTCTTCTTCTTGTTTATAGCTCCATTCTCCCATCACACTCTATTAACATCGTAAGTCCTCTGTTCTCGATCTGCTTTTTCTTTCTAAAAGGGATTTTTGTAGTTGTGAATTTGTAGTGCTTTCTCTCTTCCGGTAATTTCATTTCCGACCCTTGGATAAAGGGTGTTCAATTGTTTTTCCAGCATACTATTAGTGTTCCCTGGTTCAGATATCACCAGATTAGTTTTTGAATTTTGTGACCGTAATTGATACATCATTTTTCTGGATCTTAGGACGGTTTATCTCCTTCATGTCTACCTCTAATATTTCCAAGTCTTCAATGAAAGATGCCCCCCATTGGCCATATCGATTCCGGGGAGGATTCAGACTAAATCATCGCTTCTTCTATCTTTAGTAGTGTTCTTTATGAATATTATTTGGATAGTTTTCTGTTTTTTCCCTCGTACGAGCTTAAGGCTTCTTAGACCTCTGACAGTGTTTGCAACCCTCCTTCCGATTTCATCTCCTGCTATCTAGATTATCTTAATTTCAGTCTTTCTTTTCCCTTACCTCAACATATTGTAAACCTGCTCTCCCATTATGGGGTCGCATTATCCCAGCTACATCCTAAGACCGTCTCAATCATGGTTGTTTTTTATCATATGTGTGAAGTGACTCACATCTCTTTTTATTCGACTTATTCTGTGGCCTTTATCAACTTCGCAAAGTGAAGAACTCATCTGACGAATTCACTCTTTACCCAGTTATTCCAAATGTTAAGTTTTTTAATGGATTTCCTAACACTTTTGGTGCAAGGCGTAAAAAGTTTTTCTTCTTAAAACTTGATGAGGAGAATGAACAAGGTTTTCCAGTTTAGAACTATAATGTTCCAACATCAAAACTTCCTAGAGTTGGGGTTCATCTTAACGCTGCGTCCGATGTTGTACTGACACATTAGATATGTATTTGCCATGCTAGTACTGAAAGCAAAGGTGTTTGTTTATCTTCGCTTCTCTTTGTCTTACTTATACTTCTCACACTGTTCTCACCATCCTGTCACTTTTTGTGTTCTTCTAACTTAATTTTTATTTTAAATTTTAGAAATGGATCTAACCTAGCACCTCATTGAGAGAAACTTTACGTCTGACGATGATGATGTAGGGCCAGAACATATGACCACTAAAATAATTGAAAACTCCGCGACCATTGTGTCTTCAGAAAACACTGTCAAGTTCAAGTCATAGTTAATAACCACTGAAGCTACTGGTATGGAAGGTGGGAAGGCTAAAGCTCGTAAGGCGAAGGAGGTCTCCTACAGAATAAGGAAACAGGATCGAACTGGTGGATCCTCAAACGCATTGGAGCCACCCAAGAAGAGGGGGCGTGTCAGCCATTCTCACCCTAAAACTCTAGCTCTAAGTCATGGTTCTCTCCATAAGAAAATGACTGTGGTATGTTTGTTGTTGATCCTATTGTGGTATAATTTGTTGTTCATTTTTTTATTTTTAAATGTAACATTTAATCTCGCATTTTTGAAAATAAGGTTGGTAAGAGTCTTCAGCTTGCCAGCGAACATGTGGCTGAATTTAACAATGGAGATAGTTTGCATTTGGAGAAATTGTGGGCCAGCGAAATAATGCTCGCTGCTTTGGATCTTTCCCTGAAGGCTGCTGAAAAGCGAGCTTGTTCTGCTGAGGAGAGTGCTTCGATTGTTTAAAAGGAAGTTGCTAGGATGCATTTGGAAATGGAGGAGATGGGGGAAAATGGTCTTGCTTCACTTGGGTACCCACAGGTTCTTGTCCATCGTCTTATTGAGACAAACATTTCTATAACTTATTTGAAGAAATATCTTTGTCTACTCGCAATGTTTGATACTGCGAGGCATTGGATGAACTATGAAAACTGAACCCTACCGTGAGAGCTCAGAACCTGCCGAATTTGGCCAAGTCTGGGAGGGTGTTGGAGGAGAAGGTTTAACTTAACCAGGGATTCATTAGCCACATTTATGATGGTGACCATCCCTATGCCTCATTTTCGCACCTTGCCAGCCTTCCTTGTTTGTATTTTGTGGCAGAGCTTAAGGAGTATAGAGTTGATTATTTTGTAGATCTTCCATTTGGTTCTCGTACTTCAGAGCCTTTGCTATCGTTGTTCAGCCTTTGTCCACCTCCCCTAATCATGTTAGTTAATCTTAGTGCTATCAATTATGGAATTTGTAATTTTTGACAATATTCTGAAGTATGTCTGTATTAATCGTACTATTATGAGTATTAATATTTGGTTTTATTTTTAAATTTTGCAAACTCATTACCTTTATTTATATGCAGGGCTTTGATATTTTGGAAGATCATAAATTTTTGAAAAGTCTCAAATACTGGGCACCTAATGTTCATTTTCATCATTGTTCTGGGTTTTCTATCCCCCTTCATCTTGTCCTATTATGTTGATCAAAGCTACCCTGTCTTTGTCTAGGGACTATGTTGAGCTTATTTTCGCTGATTGCTTCACTATTTTGGAGTCTCCTCCATTATTTATTGGGTGGAAAACATCTAATTCCCCATCTTCTCCTCCTACTTCTGCTTGTCCTTGTAGCCAGTTCGTACCTAAGGGTTATAACATATAGTCACTTGACAAGGATATAATTCGTAGCTTGGTAGATCTTGAATCTGTAGGCGTATACATTCGTTCGCTCCATCTTCTTCCTCGTGTTTATGAATGGGCAAACTGTTTTGGAAATCGCTTGAAGTTTATACTATTTGGTATTCGTGATCTTGAAGTTGGATGGACAAAAAATTAAAGGATACTCAAGATTCTCTCCGTGAGCTAAAAGAATTTTGTATTGAACAGAACAATGTTATTCAGCGCCAACAATTGAGTATAGTTAGAATGCTTCGTCAGAAGCAGGATGCTAAGAATTTTGCTTTGAGTAAGGCTAGCAAAGCTCATCAAAAGACCATGATCATTGATAAATAGTGTTCTCGTATTGACGATCTATTGGAGCTTCTGAAGAAAAAGCAAGGTGAGTGTGATCATATCTCTTCTTCTGCAGCTGGGTGGCAAAGTAAATAGGACGAACAGTTTGCCATAAATAGTTAGCTTCACAAAGAGAATGAAGAACTTGATGCTGAGTGCAATCGTCTCGACTCGTGTGTGGATCAACGTGAACAAACTTGTGTTGAATACAAGGATAAACTTGAAGCCCTTCCATCATCATCTCGTTGGTCTTCTGGTCGTGGGGACTTATCAATGGTTTTCGACGGGCAGAGGATTAATTTGTCTGAAGTTGTTGGGTCTCATATTCGCCAATTGGAAGAGGCAGTGAGAAATTTGATGGCTACACATAAGGATTACCAAGATACTATTGACGTTATGAGCGTCCTGCTTGATCGTGAGGAGTTCGGCCCTATAACTGATTTTAAGGCGTACTATGCCAAGCATCTTGATCACATGGAACGAAGAGGTTTTACATGGCATCCTGCTTACCTATACATGAAATGTGTTTTATGTGTTTCCTTATTTTCGTTCGTATATGCATTTGTCACTTTCCTGCTTTAGTTTTTGAGTCTGTATAATTTTTTCTGCGGACATCACTGGTATACTTGCCCATTTTGCAAGTTCTATAGCTTACAAAGTTAAGGGTCTTTGTAGTGCAAACTTACAAGATCTATTGCTTACCTATGTTGTGTTTATGGGCATACCTACCTTTTCGCAAGATCTTTAGCTTGCTTAGTTTTATTTGTGAAGTTCCAAGATCTATAGCTTGGAAATTCAGGAATTTGTATTGTGCAATTTCCAAGATCTATTTCTTGCTTACTTCGCCGTTTTGTAGGCATATCTGCCTTTGTTCAAGATATATAGCTTGCACGAATTGGATTGCGACATTGTAAAATCCAAAGCTTGCAAAATCAAAAAGTTGTAAGTTGTTTGTTCTTTCTTGGCCAAAATCGATTGTTTCCGATGTGCCATGATTGGATATTATTTAGAGATTGTAAGTAAAGAACATGAAAAGTATATTTTCCCAAAGATGCACTTTTATATTTCATATATACGACTACGATAGCATCGCTCTTCAAAAGAAAACAAAGATGCGAACAACACCAATGATCATCTCATGGATTCTATAGATTCGGGTTTTCCTACCCTTCTCGTTAGATGTTAAAACATAAAAATTTCTAAGGTTAATCACATGTCAAGCGTTGGGGACACTACTTCCATGAAATCTGTCCAGCTCATAGCAGTTTGAACGATGCGCTTTTGCTATCTTGTACGGGCCTTCCCACTTTGGGCTTCATTTTTCTTCCGCTAGGCTTGCTTTATTCTTTCACAGCACGAAGTCATCAATTTGGAATTTCATCTCCTTGACCCTCCGATTGTATACCCTAGCCATCCTTTCCTTATATTTCGCTTCTGTGATCGTTGCTCGCTGCCTCTTTTCTTCTCGTTCATCTAGGTCCAACCTCATTACTTCTGGATTATCAACCTCTTTGTATGCATGTATCTGATGGCTCAAGTTCCCGATTTGAACTGATATTACTGCCTCATAACCATAAACTAGGCTATATGGTGTTTCTACAGTAGGTTGTTGAAGAATTGTTCTATACGACCACAAGGTATTGGGTATCTTATCCACCCAAACAGTTCGCCAATATTTTTTGTTTTCCCGGAACTATAGTTCTGTTGGTGATTTCTACTTGATCATTGGCTTGGGATGAGCTACAGAGGTGAACTTCTTTGTAATCACTATCTTCGAGCACGATTCAATAAAGTTCCCCACTAGTGAATTGTGTACCCTTGTCGGTAACGATAGTTTATAGCACCGAAGGGACAAACTATGTTCTACCAAATGAACGTTCTTGTCACCTCAGCTGTTACTATTCCCAGCGGCTTCACTTCCATTTGTTTGGTGAAATAGTCAATTGCCACTATCAGGAACCTCGCGCTGCCATCACCCTTTTGGAAAGGTCCAACTAAATCTATTCCCCATTTATCGAACGACCATGCCTCGTAAACTTCTGTAAATCTATCCTCTAGTGTATGGAATATTGGGGCATTTATTTTGCAATTTCTACACTTAAGCACGAAGTTATATGCATCGTTTAATATAGTTTGCCAATAGTATCATCCGAATTGTCTTCTTCACAATTGTTTGGGACCCCTGATGCGTTCAACATAGTTCTTCGTATACTTTCTTCATGATCTCTTCTGCTTACAATGGACCTACACACTTTATTCATGGAGATAGGAAACTTTTTTTGTACAGGACTCTAAATTCCTACACGTAATTTTGGGATCGAAGTTCCAACTTTCTAGCTTGCACCTTGTCTGTTGGAAAAATTTTCCTTTCGATGTAGCCTATTAATGGAATCATCTATTTCGCTTCTTCTATTTGAACCGTTGAAACAGTTATTATCTCTGTGCTTCTGACTAGAATGACTTTCACTTTTTCATCCCCGTGTCTAAGCGATGAATCAAAACCAGCTGTTGCTAGCTTACTCAAGGCATCCACCTTTGTATTTTCACTTCTTGGCACATTCAGAATATCAAAGTATTTGAGTTGATTGATAAGTTGATGGACTCTCTTTAAATTCTTTGTCTGTTGTTTTTCCTACACTTTGTAGTCTTTTCTGACCTACTGTACTACTATATATGAATCGCTAAAAATCCGAACACTTTTGACCTTCGTCCTTATTGTAGGGTCTAAGCTACATATTAATGCCGCATACTTCACCTCATTGTTGGTGAGTGGATAGTCGACACGAAGTCAAAAGCATTCTTTAAAAGAATCGTACGCTTTTTGACTTTCTTCATTCTAGATAAACTTCTTTACTTTCTTCAGGACTTCAAAGAGTGGAAATCGTTTCTCAGCAGCTTTTGAAACGAATCTACTGAGTGCTGCCAAGGTTCCTATCAATATTTGTACTTCCTTGGCTGTTTGGGGTCGAGGAAGATCAATTATAGCTTGTTTTTTCTCAAGATTTTCCTCGATACACCCGGAAGATACCCTTTATCCTAAGAATTTTGTTGCGCCTACTCCAATTATGCACTTCATAGGATTGAGTTTCATGCCGATCTTTCTCAATGTGTCTAATTTCTCCTTCAAGTCCTGTGAGAAACTGCTTATTTTTTTACTCTTAACAACCATATCATTAACATGTGCTTTCACATTTCACCCTATTTGATTCCGAAATACGTTGTCAACCACTCTCTGATATGTTGATCCTGCATTTTTTAAGTCCAAATGGCATTTTCACATAACAAAATATTTCGAAGCTTGTTATGAGCGTTGTCTTCTCCGTATCTTCAGGATTCATCAGTATTTGGTGGCATCCTTTATATGCATCGAGAAAAGTTAGGAATTCGTACCCTGCTATCGCTTCAACTAGCTGATCAATCTTAGGCAAATGATAAAGATCCTTGGGCAATGCCTTGTTTAAATCAGTGAAGTAAATGCACATTCTCCATCCGTCTACAACCACTTTGGATATGTTACCTCCTTCAGTATACTGGCTTAAAGCAAAGATTTCACTTCTTCTTCGATTTCCTTCTGCCTATCACTAGCGAAACTTCATTGTTTCTCCTTGACTGGTTTAACTAAATCACTAATGTTCAAGGAATGGGTAGTGATTTTTGGGTTAACTTCTCTCAAGTTATGTAAACTCTATAAAATTTATCCTTATGACTTTGCAGGATTGTTGTTACCTTTTGTTTCTCCAGATCGGGAAGATGCTTCCCAATTTTGATGCACTTGGAAGTGTCTTTGTCATTCAAAGTGACAACTTCAGTCTCTTTTCCCAGATCTACTGCTGAAACACATTGTATGAATAAGCTGCCATCTCAGACAGCACTGACCATCTTAGTTTGCTCTGAACGTTTCCTCGCTTTCATCGCAATGAAGATACACTGCCTCGTGATTTGTTAGTATCCTCTTATTGTTACGATTTCTGTTGGAGTCGAGAACTTCATTACTTATTGGTATGGAGACCATATTGCCTTCGCTGTGTTCATCCACGGTCTTCCAATGATGACATTGAAAGGACTTGGCACAACCATGACCAAAAAATTGTACATGATGGTGTAGTTTCTATCGCTATCGCCAATGGTAACAGGCTTGTATGTTGCCTAATGGTGTTTCTGCTCGTCCTATAAATCCTACAAGTGAGGATGTGGACTTTTTTAGATCTATCTGCTTGAATTCTAGCTTAGCGAAGCCCTCAACAAGAAGGATTTTGACTGTACTTCCATCATCCAAAAACATTCTATGAACTGTTACATTTCCAATTTTAGCTATTATGACCAATGGGTTATTATGTGGCGAGGAGTTGGGGATTGCATCCTCTTTGCTAAATGTGATTGCTTTATCTGGAAGAAGCATTTTGTCGATAGGTTCATGCGGTGGCGAATACCAGGCCTTACCTTTCCAAGAATTATTGGATAGTGATTCGGTTGACCCATGTATAGACAGGATCACCTTTTCTGAAGCCTCAGTTGTTGTATTCTCATCATAATCCATCGTTGCTGTCATCTTCTGACTTTTACTCTGTGTATTCACTATGCCCTAGTTTTTTACCACAAAGATCCCTGCATTGTTGACTTCGTTGTACCGACTTTCCCTTTTTTCTTTTTTGTATTGCCCCAAATAGCCGTTCCTTAGGTTTTCCTCTATATGCCTCCTTACATCTCTACAGTACTTGATATCATGGCCACGATCTTTATGGAAATCACAGTAGTATTCCCTGGATCTTTTATCAAGGGGTGCTATCATTGATGCCGGTTCGCAGAATAATTCCCTGTTTGCTTGCCAAATTTACTTTCTAGACTTTGTCAGGGGTGTCTCTTTGAAAGATGCACCCTGCATCCCCGATTCTTTTTCCTTGAAAGGGATGTTTCCTCTCCCTTTTTTTATGAACCTCTTCTGTGTATATTCCGTCATTCTTTTCTCGCTTCTATCATGCAGTTATTTGCTTCTTCTATTCTCACATGTTGCTCTATCATTTTTTTGCAAAACTCTTGAGTTTTCTAGCATATTTTTTGTGAGCTCCTTGTAGAACTTTCCTGACCGCGTGCCCCCTGTAAATGCACCTAAAGAGGATTGGAATGAAAATTCTTAAACTTGCAAACTTTCCGTGATGAACAGATTGTGGTGTTCTCCGAGGCTCTCATCACTTCGGTGAGTTATGTTGTTTAGGTCTGCGATTGTTTTGGTGAACTTCTACTTCTGATAGAAACGACCTACAAAAAAATCTGACAACTGTGCCCAGGACGTAATACTTCCTTTTGGAAAGTTATCCAAACATGTGATTGTTGTTCCTGATAAGAAAATCGGGAAGGCTTTGCATACCAATTCGATTTCTGTATCGCAAAATCTCAAACTATTGCAATATGAGTGCAGGAATTACTTCGGATTTGTGGATTCGTAAATTTTAACATGTAATGGAAGTTGGAAATATTTTGGCATCTTAAAATCTCGATGATGAGGTGCCGATGCTGATTTGTCGTCCTCATCATCAGCCACTATCTCCTTCAACTCTTCTTTGTATATAAGACTTTCATTCCTTTGATTTTTCCTTTTACTCACCCTAGGGGATTTTGGCCATAAAATGATTGTACAAACTTTCCCTTTTCGCTTCAAGGAACGCTGTGAATGCTCTTCTTTCCCTTTCTTGGTTTGTGTTAGGAGATTCTTCTTCCTGCTCCTCATCTTTTGTATCCTCCCTATTATCTCTTTTTTCTCTGCTAGGAACATATGTTTTGTTTTGATAGGGATTCATGCTCTTATTGCCTCAAACCATTTGTTCTTGTGTCTTATGGTTGTTGCTTCTCTCATTTCTGGTGAACACCATAATTTCCTCGAAGGATCTTAGAACGAAAAAAAAATTCGTCCCCACAATCGATGCCAGATGATGTGGCAATCAACCCAAGTGAAATGTTTGCTTCCCACAGTTAATTATCATCTCCGTTAAATATCATCTCCTGCAAAACATATCCCATAAGTGATTCCAGGGAAATGGCTCCGACGATCAAGTCTGTGTTTTCCTTAGAGAATTAGAATTTTTCCTTCTAGCTTTTCTTCCCTGAGCCAGTGTTCCTCTCTTTATATTTATAGCTTCTAGTGGTTGTGGTTCAACATTGTTCATGTTTGAGATCTTGGGTCACATCATGATCACTATCTTTCTGGTTCGTGTCTACATGCCACCTTTCTTGGTTTATAGTTGAATCCACGATCACCTTGTTCCTTCTTTATCGGCTCATTGTTGACTTAGATTTATGGGCTGAATGGTCTTGGTTGTTTGTGAATCAATATTGGGATGGGATTTAGAGGTCAGTAGTCTCTAGTTGGGCTAGGTATACACCAAATACGTTTCCTCAAAATCTATTTTGGGTCTTTGAGAAAAATCTTGTGCAACAAGTCGAGCCTTGTATCTCACAATCTTATTTTTCTCATTTCTTTTTCGTACAAATACCTACTTGTATCCAACGGGTCTCACATCTTCGGTGTGAGTACTATAGGTCCAAAGACTTTGCGCTTGTTAAGCGAGTCTAATTCAGCTTCAATAGTTC
>JAULKJ010299841.1:0-30739 GCA_032355405.1 Rubia balearica | reverse complement strand
AGTCATGGGCTTGGAAGTTATATCAATTGCTCCCAAGATATAGTTTAGCTACACATAATCATACTAATTAACAACAACAATTTAACCATACTAGCTAAGATGAACAAATATGAAAAAGAGGGAAAACTAGGGGTTTTGATCTAAAAATAGGGTTGGAGAAGAGCGTGTGAAGAAGAGGAAGTTTTGGTATTTTACTACAAAAATTGCTGAAAACTGAATCTGGGCCGTGGACCGTTGCGATCGCGACAGATTCGTCTCGATCGCGATACCCAGTGTAATTGGCCCTTTGACTTTTGGTCTTCAGTCTTCATGTAGTCTTCCCTTCTCCGTTCTTCGGGTCTTCAAGAGTCTTCAAGTCTTCATAATGGAATCTTCAATGTTTTCAAGTCTGTGATAAATACCTCATCTCACAGAATCCTCATTATATGTGTCAAAAGCGATAAAGTTGCTTTCAACTCCAATAATAAGAATTTGATGTAAAACATAGTCTTCAAAGCACCAAAGTGTACTGAAATGAATACAAAAAGATCACAAAATATCCATATAAAATGGACACATTAACATTCAACAAGGTAATTTAAAATGATTTCTAGCCCAAAACTATGTCTTCTTCTTCCACTTATTTTATTTGGGGTGCCGCTCAATCCACACGACTTATTCATTGTCTTTCCTCAAAGCTAGCTCTTCCCCAAATAAAACACTTTTGTGGCCTGGGAAGCAAGGATGTAAGGATCTCCAGTTAAGTGAGTCAGGGTCAAATCGATCACTGTAAAGCCTAGGTCGTCCATCGAAACACCGGAATTGTTATTAACCCACTTGCATTTGAAAAGTGGTACCCTGAAACTTGTGTAGATGAGTTTCTATATTTCCTCAATCACGCTATAGTAACACATGTTTCCATACACGTGATTCTTATCCTTCGCCCTGCTTACACATAAAGCTTCCGCAATAATGCTAACACCACTATTCTTTGTAGCAGTGTCTATGTCACATTCAATGGTTGAGAAGGTAAACCCATTCATGCCATAGCCTGTGAAAAAACTCAGAGTTGTATAAGGCATGAAGACTAAACAATTCAATGTCATCATAGCTATCTCCAACTACTATATGGCGCAAAAAATCAATAAAGGTCTGATTGTGTTAAGAAAGTACTTTCTTCTCCGACAAACCAGGGTGACGCTCTTTGATAGTGGCCATGTGCATATCAACGTATAGGCAAACCACATCTGAGTTCCACAAAATATATAGGTGTACTTTTATCAACCCTCTAGGGGTTAATAACCTGGTTGTTCCTTTATCCAAACCTTTGCCACCCACTCTTTCATCAAGGCATAGTTTTTGTACTACAACCGACTCTTGATTCTTCATGAATTCCATACAGTATTCTACCACCTCCTCTATCATATTTCAGGTGATATTGTTTTTTTCAAATAACCCTTGAAAATCTTTATATACCTCTTAAAGCGATACATCCATCGAAGATAAAAAGGACCACATATCAATACCTCTTTTACAACATAAACCAACAAGTGCACCTATCTAACTCAAACAACACGATTAGTATTCCCTCCTGTAATTCCCCCAATTTCCTAAGCTTAATATCCTTACAAAATATTGCCTTGAACAAGAGACACAACCGGGTAATACACTTACTGACATGAGTTGGCAAGATGGATCTGATCGCAATCGGGGAGAAATTCTTGAATCAAACTATGTTACTCATGCGATTTCATATTTTCCAATCCCAATCCCTCATCGGATACTAGGTTGCTAACCCTAGAAGAGTAGCCCATCGGAACAACAATACCTTTTAGGCTAGAACATATCAACTCTTTCTCACCTTTTGAAAACGGGTAACAAGAAGCGGGCAAGTACGTCTTCGATCCGTGATCCTCGAGAGCCAATTCTGGTCTAATTCTCATTGCAACCATATCTTTCCTTGACTTCACTCCATCCTTTGTCTTACCAAGGATAAACTTCAAAGTACCACCCAAACTATCACAACATAGTTTTCAATATGCATCACATCCAAATAGTATCGCACATCAAGGGTCTCCCACTATGGTAGTTCAAGAAAAATGGAATGTTTCTTCCAACTACCGACAACGTTTGGTTTCCTCTTCTTATTTCCAAGGTCATTTCAAAAAGTATGCAACATGTTCGAGATTAATGCTCATGTTAATAAGGGAGGAGGAGTTGCTAACTCAACCTGGCCATTGAATTTAGCACGTCGATTCCACCACCAATGAGTTGTTGGAAGCCATCTCCAGTGCCAAAGATACATATTCTTACTTCCAAGCCTTAACTGAAAATATTCAATTCCTTCAAAACAAACTGGGAAGGGCTTGTGACCCTTAACTGAGTACCCATACAAATTTCTATATGCAAGAAAGTCGTTAACAGTGTGGAAAAACAAGGCTTTAAAATGTAATGACTCCTTCTGAAAACCACCATACATGCTCATGATCGGATCCCATGGCTTTTTAAGCTTATCCACCAAGGGGGATAGGAACACGTCGATATAATTTCCCGGATGCTTAGGATCGGAGATCATTAAAGACAACATAATGTACTTCCTTTTCATGCATAACCATGGGGGCAAGTTGTAAATCACTACCATCACCGGCCAGAAACTATGATTGCTACTCATGTTACCGAACGGGTTTATTCAATAAGTGCATAAACCTTTCCTCAAGTTACGTGGATATTTCCCAAAGAAAGGAAATGTCGCATCTATCTTCTTCCACTGATCATCATTCGCTGGATGACTAATGACTTCAGGATTAACCACTGTCCTTTATGCATGCTAGCTAAAATATTTTGCATCCTCGGGATTGTGAAATAGTTATCTCAACCAAGGAATGATAGGTAGATACCATACAACCTTGACAGGAACCTTCTTTGTCCACCGATTACCAATTTCTCCATCAACCTCCACCTCTTTTCATTTGAACCTACGAGCATTGGGTTTCGGGAATACCTCCGTATTCTAATGATTGCCCATATAGAAGATACAATCATTCCAAAATGCATGAATGTTGTGATAATCCATGCCCATCGGATAGTACCTTCTTCGTCTCATGTATTGTTTGTGGTATTCTATTGCGAACTAGAAGCATTTCTTTCAACACTTTCAACAAAGTGGAGAAACCAACATCACAATAGGAATACTTAGATTTCACATTCATCAACAACAGCGTAGCCTTTAATATTTTCATTCCTTCATGGCATCCATTGTATAGAAGAAGTCTTTCATTATGTTCCGGCAAGTCTGAAAGTCGGTTAGGATTGCCACTGTAGTTCTTGACAATGTCCTCAACCAACTCATCTATGCTATCATCCTTCTCAGGCTGATTAAATTTATTTATAGTATGATCATCCATATTCTCCCTATGCCAGAACCAAATTTTTTATGATGGATCAAAACCCTATATAAACAAGTGATACTTCAAACCAATAGAATCTTCATGAATAGCAATGTTTTGGCACTTCTTTCAGGGACAATAAACATACGAAAAATTATCCTTAGTGTCATTCGCGAATGCACATTTAATGAATTTAGTTTAAAAAGATTGATATTCTTCACTTGTACGATCTTCGTCAAAACAATAGGTTTTATCCATGGACATTTCTACAGATCACAACAACATAAGTACACATGTACATACACTTACATTCATTCAATACATAGATTTATATGATATGCTTATTTATTAGAGTAACATATATATACATATATATATATATATCTCATATATATGTATATTTATGTGTTTCAATGAAAACCTTCATTATCATGTTCCCACAACATCCACCATATACAATTATGCAATTCCTAAATTAAATCAACCCATACTTAAACATATCCTCTCATATCCAATGCACTAACCTAGAACCCAAATTTGAACATGAAGATATAAAATTAGGAATGGAATACTTGCTACTTGAGTGGAGAATTAAATCACAACCCCCATCCCTATTTCACACTATCAACAATGAGGAATTGGATTTTGTAAAGCCACCTTGAATGTGGAAGAAGGGAGTTAGAGGACCAACGTATACATAACAAATCCTGACACAAATGACGTCACTTCTCAAAGTCGTGAGACATTTCGTCAATCTCATGAATGACTAGAAGTACTTGGACGGACACAACTTACTGACGTCGCACCTACCTCGCTTAAACTATTTACATTGAATTAAATTAACATTTACCTCGGCTACCATACAACCAAGTTTAAAACACATATTATTTACCTCAATTTTTTTATAACCGACGTAAATAATATTTTTTTACTTTGAAAAAAAAGGATACCGAGGTAAAAGAACTTTTTACCTCGGTTATTTGGCCTCAGGAAAAAAATTGAGGTAAAATGGGTAAAGCAATAGGTGTGTTCTCTTGTAGTGATTTTTCCTCTTCTTGTGTGAAATTTTAGCTCTTAGCCTTAAATTTTGGATAAATATTTGAACCATGTGTTTACTTTCTTTCTTTCGCATGATTGTGTTTTAAGGGGAAGCATGCATGACAAAATTTATAGATGTTTTATGAAACTAAGTGGGTTATATGAATGTTTTTTGGGTTGAATTAAGTGTAGGGGAAGCGTATAATCTTAGTGTTGAGATGATATAATTTTCCACGTGTTGGTTGTTTAGGAGGGATTCTTGTTAAATGATCTTTGATGCATATATTTGTGTGTATTATTGCCCTTATCACCTTTTCCTTGTTGTCAAAGAATGGATCCAAAGAGGAGTATGCCAGAGAAAGAAAAAACTTCCCGGGGTGGGAAAGGGAAGAAATTGGCTAAAGTTGGGAGATAAGAGTCGACAATTTCCCTTCCTCCTAACCCCGCATTTGTGGTTGATGAGCTCATGGGGTTTTTCAACCTTTCAGGGAGTTTGGCCTAGAGGTGGAGGTATCTAAATAGTCTAAAGAGGACCATCTTAGAGAATACGTTTTCATAAAAGGAGACCTTAGGAGCACTATATCTACTCAATCCCATCACCTATTTGCTAGGTCGGATAGGCCTAGAGGGCTTTCAAGAGGCACACTCCAAAACTTATATAAGGTGGACTTTGGAGTTTTCCGCGACCTTGGAGCAATCAAGAGACAATGATGGGAGGAGGGTCATCCATTTACAATCAAGATGACACATAGGGAGATTGCCCAAAGTTTTGGGTGGAAATAAGGGAAGAAAGTTCCAATGACTTACGAGAAAGGACTACATTTATCATTGAGCAGCTTTTAGAGGAACCTTGTGGACACGGATAGGAGCCACTTAGCTAAGAGTGCCGTAATAATTCACCAATTTTGTGGTACATGCACTGACTCCTATCCATGGGAATGTTTTTCCATGGAAATATCTCTCAATGCCCCAACCGGGATGTCCAAATCCTTTGGGAAATAATTCTAGAAAGGAATATATACCTCAACATGGGAGGGGCCTTCATGGAGGAATGCTTAGCCATAGAGAAGAAGAAAGGTGACAAGATACCAATGAGAGGCATGGTTGGACACTTAGCCCAACATTTGGGACACTTGGCTCCATCTCCTTTAACCCTAGCAAACTTAGATCATTAGGAGATGAGGTACACAATGGAAAATTTTGCAAGGGCTTTGATGATTGGTATTACTATCTCAAAAGACAGTGTCATTTGGTTTCCTGGTTGTACTTCGGCTTGCAATTTCATGATACTTTCAGATGCCATAATACCATCAACCTCAACATCGCTTTGGAAGACCTTTTTCTAGCTCCCAATCCTAGGCTTAAGAAGTGTTTCTACAAAATCCTATAAAATCTAGATGTGGACATTGAGAAGGAGGTTGGTGAGATTCCACCTAGGGTGCCACCTACCCGAGGAAACATACCCGCAAACTTCTTCAACAAATTCCCCACTTTTGGGGAAAAGCTCATAAGTTCAACCCAACTAATGCAAGAGCTTGTCAAGCGACATGATAATTGAGCTTGTAAATGGATGAATTCAGGACTAGGTTGGATACTATGGATAACACCATGAGAGCTTCAGGAGTTAGGTTGAATTTCATTCAGAAGAAGGTTAAGGAACATTTTACAATTGTGCATGAGAGAGAAATTGTGCAAGAGGAATCTATAGAGAATTTTATCGAGAGGTTTCATATTTAAAGGCTTGATAGCTTCCGAGACCTAGTTCCCATTGAGAGGTAAGAGATGAGGTAAGAAGAAAAGAGGAGAAGGCACAAGGCGACACACTTGAGGGAAGGCCTTTCGGGGTCCCAAGAATAAGTGCCACTATTTCCCCCTACTCCACTTATGAATTCTACTTCTTTTGTTGCATTGGGGATAGTTCAAGGTTTAAGTGTAGGAGAGGGAGCAGTTAGGCACTTAGGAATTTCAACAAGATTTCGTTGTATTTTGATATTAGTTTTTTTTCTTTTATTATCTTCATGTACTATGAAGCCTACCTTTTAGAAATTGTGTGCTACACAAAAATATTGAAAAAAATGAAAAGAAAATATATATATATATATATATATATACACATATATATATACTCCCTCTGTCCCGGAATAAATGGCACATTGAAATTTGGCCCAATATTTTATGCAAGATGAGGTGACAAAGAATAATTGTGAAAAGTGGGGATATTTTGGAAAAGCATTAGGGCCAGCCATAAAGTTGTTGAAGATAAAAAGGATACTGTAGGAATTTGATAGCACATTTTTTACCAATTTTGGTAAGAATGAAAGTGTGCCATTATATGTGGGATGGATGAAAATAGAAAGTATGTCATTTATATATATACCCCAGCTAATTCAAAAAAAATGAAAGGGCGATATAGGCAATAATGGAAAAGGCCCGGATAGGTTGAAAACCCTATGCAAAAGTGAGAGGTCATGGAGTGGAAAAAGGTGAGAAATGAGTTTAATTTGTGTGAAGTTAGGATGAAAACCCGAAAGGGCTCCTAGGAAATATGAAAGAAATTGAGAGAAATTTGAAACTCTTTTATGCATCTTTTGGATTGTCTTTGGTGGCTTATTCGGAGGAGTAAGTTAGTTTAACATTCATCATGTATACCTTGCATTTTTCTCGATATGATTGGTTGGATAAGTTACTTTAACATCTTTTGGGAGTGAGGTTTGCTAGAGTCTCACATCTTTGGGGGAACTAGTGTATTTTAGGAATAATATGTTGAATTTATTGGTTAACTCCCTTTGCATGAAACTTTTCGCTTAGATTTTTGCTCGTTTTTGTTTATTCGAGGAAAAGTAAAGGTTTTAGTGTGGGAGAATTTATCTACACATAAAAGAATTTGTTAACCAATGAATTTAGCACATTTATTATTATGATTTGGTTGGTTGAGTGCTTGGTTTATTTGGGTTAACATTGTAAGGGGTTTAGATAGCCATTATTGATTTTCTTGCCTAAATCCCTAGTTTTGTAGACTTATTAGACCTAATGGATGTTATGTCCTTACGAACATCTAGATCTTGTTTTGTGAGCCTATCTATTAGATTGCTCGTAAGTACTTCGATGTAGATTGTAGAAGGTCATTCGCAAGAATGGTAGTAGATGAGAGACCATGAGTCAACACGTGTTAGTAGGTGAAATCAAGCTTAGAAAAGAAAAGAGTCGAAGTTAAACAAGTGAAGAACTGGCACGATCTTGTGATACTACACGGGTCGTGCCAGCCTAAAGGATGGTGTCCAAGTGCCTTGGCACTGGCCGCGGAGAATAGAATGGCTTGTGCTGTTCAAGAGGGCCTCGTGCAACTAAATATAGGCATGGGCCATGCCATATTGGACAGCCTATGAAAACCCAAGATGAAGATGTGAAGATCATCCCACGTCCTATGAAGATTTGCATACCCGCGACATCAGTTGTTCATAAATTGACTCCCAGCACACGGCCCGCAAGATTATACATGGTTTGCGCCATTTAGAAAGTAAAATCAAGCTTTCAGCTGGCGGACCATGAAAAATTACATGACCCATAACGTTTAAGCTCTCGGAAAGAGTTCCCAGTCAAAGGCCCATGAACGTAGTCACAGTCGTGTGCTAAGAAGGCTGGGTGTTTGCCACCTAGTCAGTGGCCCATGCAATAGTGCATGGGCCATGTGGCATAGCACAGCATGTGTCAGGTGGAAGCTAGGGTTTTAATTGCCCTTTTTGGTCCTCTGTTAAGGTCCAATTTTTAATACTATATATAGGAGCTTATGTCTACTAGTGTTTAAGTTTGGTTAATTTTATATTCATTCCCCTAGTTTTTCCTAAGAGTAGGTAGAGAGAATAAGGCGAGTAACCCTTCTCTCTTAGTTTATTTTCTCCTTATTTTTCCTAGGGGCATTGAATCCAATGGATCAATTGGGTCTAACACTTAGGGAGTAGTGGTTTAGCTCAGGGATTTAAAATCCAATGGTAGAAATTTTGTGAGATTCTAAAATCCCCCTAACCTTTAATGCTTATGAATATTATGTTGAATTTTGCCTTTTATTCTTGTAAATGCATGATTGATACTTCTATGTTGGCATACACTTTAGTTTTCTTTCATGTATGGTGCATTATTTGTATCCCCTCCAGACTACTTCTAGGGTAATAGGGGTAGTGTGAGTTTGCGACCATGTGGGTGTATGCATGTGGGTCGTGAGCACCAATCTGATGACCATACGCTAGTTTGAGTTGGACTGAAGCCCGATAGGATTCAGATAAAGATAATTTCGTAGCAACTAGGGTTGGCGTAATTCGACCTATGTCGTCACAACCCTAGAATCACCATAAGGTGCCAACTCTTTTGCCTCTATACAACTTGTGAGAAGCATTCATAGTGGAGTGCTCGAGATTTAACTTTACAGGAAGAACAAATATGCACAACAGGAAGGGTCATTGTTGCACTTCTCTAATTACGGAGGCAATGTCAATAGAAGAAAATGAGAGAACCCTTGTGTGACAGACAGGGGGGATTATTAACTATCGATCACGATATGCGACAAAAGTATTATGATAGTTTTATACGTATTGTACTTGATTGAATCTAGGATTGGAGTATACTATCGGTCATGTAACGCAAATATCTCTAAGTGCTAGTTTTATATAGTTTACTATATTGTTCTTGCATGTTTGTTTTGATAGATAATCCCCCCCCCCTCTAAACCTTGTTTTGCGACATTGAATATTCCTGACACGTAACCGGATTTATGAACTGATTGCGGCTTTGCATAGTTAACCTTTAAATTCTTAGCATTTTTGTGGATGACCCTGAACCTGCCACTATCTACCCCTTGGTAGTTAGTAGTAAGAATGGGAGAAACAATACAAATCATGATCTTTGATTCCAATGCGCTCTGCTAGTAAGTAGATGTCCCATGAAAAGGATCGGTTAGTTAGCGATTCCCAATACCTTGATCACATGCTGTGTAGAGCTTAAATCCTAAATGATATCTCTCGACTTATCTCACCCTCCCTCCTAAATAGATAGAGTGAGCTTTATCGGCCACACCATTGTCCTTACCCTTAATTCAATCTATGCATAATCCAGCCAATAGATTAGCCCCAGGGATAACACTAAACATCAGGACCCAACATGACTATTCTTGGTAGATATAGCTCCGCCAACTAGAACAATCGTTGGGTCAATTGTGCCTTGTAGAACTATAATTAGAATTTATTATTGTAGCTATATTTGACATAAAGAAATAACCTTTTGTGCCCCTCATTAGCCTCGAATGCAACCAAATACAACTAGTTGCCTCTCATAGTTGCAACCTATGACTAGTAACTAAGATGAACTCAATCGTATCCTTAAATCTAATTTGATAAATCAATTGACAATCACACTTTTTTTCACCCCTAATCATAATGTTTACATCAATCAATGACTAAACCGATAACAAACAAAATCATTTGGGTTCGTTCCCGAGAATAGCACTTAATCAATTCATAATCTCAAATAGTTTTCACCCTAGTCTTAATTATGCATATATCACAAAAGGTAAAAAAACACAATTGATAATCATTGGGAAAAAATCATAGTTTTACATGATTATAAGTTGCTTCCAAGCAGTAATATAGGCTAGATTAACGAAGCCCGTAACAAATCTACAAGAATCCACCAAAAATGCATGAGATAAGAAGAAGTGAGAAAAATCTAGGTTTTGGAGGCCTAAGTCTAGATCGCATAAAATTGGGAATAAATGGGTATTTGAAGGAGAGATAGATAAAAATGAAAAGGCCAAAATTCACATTTCTGGTCCTAAGTCACGGACTGTGCACATTTGCACAGTCCTTGACACTCAGAATTTCATAGTAAGAATCTTATTTGGCCAAAATTCACATTTCTGGTCCTAAGTCACGGACTGTGCACATTTGCACGGTCCCTGACACTCAGAAGTTCATAGTAAGAATATTATTTACATCACTATGGGTGAAGTGTTTATCCGTTTTGGATCTCTAGTGTTCTCTTTTGTAGTACTTTTAAGATGAATCCAAAAATGCTATTTGCGAATAGCAATTTAGCTTGGATCATCCACCAAAAATGGATTTAAAAATTCAACTCCATCTCATCATGAACTGGGTGTCGCTAAACATGCACATTTTCTTGGTTCAAAAGCTGGAAGACATTCCAACCCCTTGGCCGCAAGCTGAGAATTATAGATCGTGCACATTTGCACAGATCCTTAGTTGGAGCTTTTATCGGTACTCATATCCTAACTTAATGTCCATGGGCATTTGCATGATCCCCGAGCTAGGGCTTTTTTGGCTCTTTGCTCACTTATTTTCCATTTTGTTCATACCTCTTTTACAATATTCTCTTGTTCTAACACTTTTACAATTGGTCTTCTTCCGATGATCTAGTATTTGCTTCAAATCTAGCATTCAAACATTGACCTAATCATGAAGGGTTTCAACTAAATATCAAACACTTTACAAATAAATGGGTTAGGATAAAAAATCATGTAATGTGATTCTAACCCTCTAATTGGTAAAATATCCAATTCACTGACACCTAACCTACAATCTATTACAATACGAATTCAAAATGTGCTAAAAGTGATTTATAAACATGGTACACCAGCATTATGGTTGATGAATAATGTGCATTGACTTCACCAATTTAAACAAGTGTTGTCCAAAATACGGATACCAACTTCCCTAAATTTATCAGCTTGTCAAAGTCATTACTAGGTACGAGGTGTTGAATATATCTGATGCACAAAAAGGTCACTACTATATTTTAATGGAAGAGCAAGACAAGGAGAAAACTTTGTTGATCACAAACGTAGGAACATAGGACCACGAGAATATTTTGTTTGAACTCAAAAATGTTGGAGCTACCTTTGAGCATGTCATGAGTCTCCCCTTTTGGATAAGAAGAACTGTGAAAAGCTCAATACTCAACCAAAAATGCTTCGCCTAGACCTCACGAAGGTCGCACTCAGTGGTGGCTTATAGCACACCAGAAGTTTGGAGGGTTGTGGAGCTCAAAACCCTAAGGGACTTGAGTGAGCATTAAACACACACACATTCAAATGGAGTGTATGCACAATCGTTACTTGGGACACAATACCAGTAGAAACCAACGCTTGGTGGAGTGAGCACTCAGTCTAGCTTATATTTCAAAAGAGGTAACCAGGTGTGAAGTTCATTACTTCACATATATGTTGTACGAAAGTGACCTACACCCGCGGGGTCATTCTTTTTTCAGAGTTTTACTTTTGGGTGAGAGGGGTTAAGTATAAGATTTATATGTTACTCGTGTACTCACTTCTAACTGCGATAGTGTAGCTAGTTATATATCAAGGTGTTTTCCACGGAGATGCTAGTGTCTAAGGGTTATCCACACACAACTCACAATCAGGCATCAGCCCAATCGAGTGTTAGGAAAAACTAGTACTGACAAACAACGAGGGGTTTTGTGTGAACTAACAACTACGAGCATGCAAGTAAAAATGATGTAAACTATGGATTAACTAACTAATCTTAGAGGTTATTTGCATCGCATGATTGATGTAAAGACTTGATCCTAGACTCTAATTCACATAAGCAACTATTCACTTATTTTCATGTTATATGTCATAGTGTGGAGATGTTAATCCCCAGAGAACTCCCATTGTCGTTCACACAACTGCATCTGCCCCTGCCTTAACATCTCACCTCCTCCGTAACTTGCTAGGGGCATGCTTCTCAACTGACCGCCCCCATAACTCACTCTCGGGGGCTAACCGGCCCTCGCTTATAGGAACTTGCCTTGTGTAGACTGTAAGACATAGATGCGGGAGTGAACCCAATAACAGAAACATAACATCTTCCATGAGCACCCACCTAGACCTTAAAAGAAAGAGGGCATCAGTACCTTGTGATAACTCTAGAGTCTATGCAACCCTAGCCGTTACAAACTAAAAATTCTCAACTATCAGGTAAGCTAGAGTTTTCCCCGTTAAGATTTTAATAACACCAACCTGGTAGGTCCGATGCTTCTAACAAGAAATTCCTCACACGACTAGCCAATTGAAATTATTGTCTATAAATATCTTGACACTCAGAAGGGGGATCTAACGCACACATTCTCTTGGTACTCATAAGACTACCATAGCGCCAATAATTTAACACTCATAATTTAGCATTTTAAGCCTAGCACAATATCATACAAAATATAAAATCAAGTGTGTACTTTAACATATTTCTTAACATGAATCATAATATGAAATTGGACCACAAATTAAGAATAAAATTTATAACATGTAAAATCCAGTGAATCTAATAAGCCTCAAAAATCCATGTCAATCATGTTTACAAATAACTACCCCTAGAAATAAAACTACTCTACTAGCATTAAACCAAATGGCAATCATAGGAATAAATGTCATGGATCTAAGGAGTAAATGAAGAGAGAAGATAGAAAACCCTAGAGAGAATTCTCCTAGCCTCCTCTTCCTACAAACATAAATCTAACTAACTAATTGCTTAAGCTGTAAGAGACTAAATGCATTATATATAGTGAAGGGTAAATGTACCTTAAAAATCCTAAGTTGGAAACCCTAGTGTCACACTAGCACGGGTTGTGTACGTTTGCATGGCAAGGCCAACACGTCTTGTGTAGAATTACACGGGACATCATCTAGAAGAAGGAAAATCCCGAACTGAACAGACAGGCCCTGCAGTTTTGCATGGCCCATTTTCTATGTCTTCAATTTTCGTGTTCTGAGTGCACGGGATGTGCATATTTTCACGTCCCATCGTCTGGGCATTGAATTCCTTCAATTATTCATGCCCGTCCTGGAACCCATCTTCTTGTGACACGGAATCTGGAACGGGACGTACCATTTTACACGGCCTGTGCCGTTTCTTCGACACTTTCAAACTTGGCTTCTTTCTTCAACCCTTCTACCTTCTACCACATTTTGACTCCTGGCCTTCAGCCTTCTGCCAATTTTTCACCTGGCCTTCATTAACCTACTTCGAAGTACTTACGAATAATCTACAAATAAGTTCGCAAAACAATATCTAGACGCTCGTAAGGACCAAAATTCATTAGACTCACAATACGCTAAAACTGGAGGATTTTGATAGGAAACAAAAAATGGTCATCTAAACCCCTTATGATGTAAACCTATTTAAATCTACCCAGAAAAACAAGTAAAAGATATGTCACATGCCTCGAGAAATACATGTATTTGACGTCTCATCATAAAGTAATTCCATGTGCCAGATATAAGAACAAAAATAGGTTAAAGATAATAGGGCTCGCAGGCCCTCTGCCTCTCTACTGGCTAGCATTACAACCAAGAAAGAAACTATTATTTACAAGCACTGAAAGACTATTTATTACATAGAGGTTGGAAAAAGAGTTTTCTCAGCACCATGTCATCACTATAGTTTTTTTCTTTTGATTACCTAGAGCTATTGAAGCTTTCAGGCTCATTGGTCATGACATAGTTGGGGGGATCTTCATTATCATGTGTGCTTTTATGAGTTGATATTCAATACATACCTCCCTCATTCAACCTTGACTCCTTCCACTTCCCTCATTGCTTTACCCATTTAGATTTGACTGATAGGTGCTTCACAAATCGAATTCTCATCGTAGAAACTTCAGAACCTCGCACAAAATGTTGTACACGTGTTTATTACTAAAATGGTGGCTCTGATCTTGTCTAAAAGATTTAACGGCTTCATTTCAAATATGTTCATTCCTTTTCCCAGTAACACATCATCTTGTAGCAGTGTTCATTGTCGTAATGTACTGACCAAATTCTCTTGAAAAAATTTTCTAACGAGACTTTCACTCATGCACTAATCTATCTTTTCATGTGTGTTCAAGAATAAAATGCTTAATTTTTCCCCGAAAATTCCCAATTCTTTGATAAATACCTGTCTTTGGAACCATGGAATATTAAAGTAATGCTTTCACCAGGACTTGGTCATCATCTTCATACTATGATTATGTGATTTTATTCGTTTATTTGTAGCCACTGTCCGTTCCCTCATTATTCACAGTGTCCTCATATTCATTTGGAACTCCAACCATTTTTGGACTTGAATTGTGTCCACCGTCTTCTGCACCATATTTCCCACCATCTAGTCCACCATATTGAGCTCCACCTTGCCAATTAAATTGACCACCACGGTGACCATGATTGAGAAACCAACCAAAATTTGGAGTTGACTGTTGGGAATGATATCTTGAATTCAATTAATTTAATTCTGTCGATTGATTATTGAAATTTGAATTAGGTTAATCAATTTTAAACAATTTGAATCGAACCACTGATCCAAAAAATATTCCACAAGAGAGAAAGAGAAAGGTAAATTGAATTTGAAAAGGATGCCAGATATGCATCAATGTTGGGCTCTATTTATAGGGTTTTTTTCCCAAATATATTTGGTGTGGTATTTGAAAAATAAATTGAAGGAAAGTGAGTTTTAGCCGTTCAAATCTGCCGGAGCCTCTAGCAAGAAAATTAGGATCAATTGTGATACAGTTTACAAGGACAACAAAGTTGGATTAGCATGTGTTATGAGAAACACACAATGCACAGTTACCTTTGCTATTTCAGAGACCACAACCTCTAACTCTATACTGAAATATGAATTTCTTGCTATCTTGTCTGGTCTGAAATGCGTAGCCCAGATCAAAAAACCTTGCATAATTGAAATTGATATTTTTTGGCAATGGACATTCTAAATGGTCAAGCAAGGCATCCATGGGAACTCACACATCTGGAAAGACAAATTCAACAATTGGCAGGTCATGCAGAGATAACTTTCAATCACAATCTCAAAAAGATTAACCTGCATGCAGTTGAATTTATGGCAAAACTCGTGCTCAATAAACAATCACAAATGTCGTATGAAGAATTAGCTGCATGGAGGAGCTACATTTTCTGACCATAAGGGATTATTTATTCCCATGGTTCGGAATGGTGTCTTCAACTACTCATCCTATACATTCCTATTAATTTTTTCTTAAATATGGAACGTAGGTTTTCGATGGAAGTCTGGCCACACTAAACTCGACAAGGGGGGTGGAGAGATTGAAGTGTAGAATCACTTCCATTGATCTCCTATGCTCTTTGTTGCTAGCGTTTCCATTCTTTTGCAAAAGTCCAAATGTCTCTTTGAAGGATTGGATTAGACTATTTGTATGTGGATATTATCTTTTGAAACGATTATGGGAGCCAATATATCCGATCCCTCCACTCATTATAATGAATATTTAATTTAAAAAAACTTGTCAAATCAAAAATACAAATAAGAGAGACTCACATGCTTATTGGACAAGATAAGATAAAAAAAACTTCCAATATTCTCCACGGTCCTCCTCATCGGGTGGAACATTAAGTGGCACAAATTCAAGCAGAGAAATTAAGTGGCACAAAGTCAAGCAAAGGAACATTAAAAACAGAGCATTTTAAAATAAACTAATAGGGTAGAAGTTTCCTGGGTAGCATGAGTGCTTTAGCCCTGGGGTCATCGAAATAAAGATTCGCAGCAGCCACCCTGTTGGGTCCGACTCGGCAGTCAAATATTTGACAAGCTGATTGGAAACCAAGAAATAGGACGATAAAAAATGGAAACAATGCTCTGAAAATCATCACCATAGTTGAAACAGCTTTCATAAATCCTCTCCAGAACTTGACGAATCTGGTTTTGTTGAAATGATCATTTGCATCCTTGACAGTGGAGCCAACCTCGGAGGCATCGTTAGGCTCTACATCTGACTTGCTAATCCCACTGCACATGTCCACAATTTGTTGATTTTGAAGCTGCCCATTACTCTTTATAATCCCTGCATCCTTTAACAGCTGTACATCTTTCTTCGACTTTATGAGGCCGCACATCAAGTCTACGAACTCCCGGAGCCGGCTTGACCCTTCAGGCAGCTGATGATCAGACATTGTGGCTTCATAGGCAACCAGATTCCTGATTATAACCTCTGAGTTGGGTCGCAACTCGATCACCGGCAGCCGAAACTCCAACGCCTTTCCATCCTCAGTTTTGCCAAATTTGATGTTTCTAATCCCATGGCCATCAGGAAGATGTTTGAACTGCACATTAAGAATAAGTACTAGCCTCGAAACTGAAGGGATTTCGATTTTGTCACCTGAAAACACATGGAATTTGTTGTAGTACTGACCAAGCTGGAGAGTCTTCTCCACTTTTTGCAAGAGCTGAGAAACCAAGCGAATGTTTCCGGTAACCTTGAGTCCAGCAGTTTCCGCTTTCTCCATCGCAGAGTTGAATTCCTCAACCACATGGTGGTAAATCTCAGCCGCGTAATCAGTAGCCACGTTTGGAAGCACCTTGAACCTATGACCATCCCCAGAACGTGGATCGGGTTCTTCCACTGAAGTTGGAGAGTCTTCTTCCTCATTCGAAAAGCCCTCAGTTCGCATGATCAGCTGATACATGAAGTGTAGGATGTGGTTGTTCATTTGGAAGGCAGCTTGTTTGGCCTCAGAATCTGAAGTTAACTTCAATGGAGAATGCTCGGCACAGAAATAGTAGTATTTACTGCGCAATTCCGCATCAGAAGCATTGTTAAAAGTCAATCCCAGCACCTTGCGCGTCTCAACCATGAGGATACATGGGATCTGATTCTCCAGCATGAATATGTCGGCGACCAATTTCTCCTCCTCGGATGAAGAAACGATGAAGTGCCACAAAACCATGCTGTCCACAACCACGACCCAGGACAAAGTTTGGTTATCCAGATCAAGGAACCGATCGTAGCACGAACGGATATTGTAGTGGAACTCCTCGGAACTTGTCTCAATGGAATCAATGAAGTCCTCATAATTTTGAATTGCAGTCTTGCCCTTATAGCTGGATTTTACCGTCTCCAAAAAATAATGAACTGCATCGCGCTTCTTGGTGGACATATGCTGCACTTGTGGGCGAAAGTGGTGATACGGTCCCAGGCCCAGAATTTGAGGAATGTAAGCCTCGGGTTTGGTCTCCCTAAGGTTGTCGGGAACTTGGAAAACGCAGGGACGGATGCCTGGGGTTTCGGTGCTGTATTTGTAGTTCATGTGCAGTCTCCATCGTTTTTGGCTTTCAGTGGAACCAAAAAATGAAGTGGAATCCATTTTGGGATTTTGTTTGGTTTCACCGGTCAAGTTGTATGACACTACTATGTATACTCGTCAGGCCCTGGAGGTGTGGGTTTGATGTTGGGCAGAAAAACTTTAAAGCATATTATATGATTTTTTACTTTGACTACAACTATCCCCTGATTATTGGCTTATTTACTTTTTCACGATGTTCAATGATTGTGTTTAACCATCAATATATCTAACTAAATACAATAATTTTGTATAAAAAATTGATGTTTAGAAAATAGATGTTAAGATGAATCTAACAATATGTCACATGCTATATTTATTGTATATATAGGTTAAAGTTAATTAAATTTGATTTAAAAAAAAAAGTAAATAGCTCAATAATTAAAGGACGGATGGATTAATAATTATCAAAACTGGCCATGTTGGCAATGGTTAAGACTAATTTATATCTCTGTCAACCAGTTTTGAAAAAGAATTTGTGAACACAGATAAAAATTAATCGAAATGAGGCTTGATTGAGAATTGATAATGGAGGACAACATCATATTCTTAAGCCTTCTAACATGAGGTGTAAAAATGCAGTCTTGGTGTGGATGGATGGGAAAAGGATAAGGTATGTGCCAAATAATCCAAACTTTAGTAGAAACTAGCCCACTAAATCAAAAGTTAATGGGCAACTTTTGAAATCGAGTTACAAAACGGAAGTCGTCACTCGATCGTCCATCTTGGATAAATGGGACGAGACAATTTGGAAAAAGGTAAGTTCATTTTTCTTCCCGACTATGCTACCATCTTTCTTGGGCTTCACTAGAATCATAGTGGGGTCAAGGAGGAATTGGTGATGTGATGAGCCCATATACAAAAATTGAACTCAACATTAGCGTCGACTAGCGATGTCTAACCTCCACAACGGCGTTGCGGCGTCGTTCTCCGCTTCCCCTTCTCTAGTATAGGGTCGTTGATTATTTATCTCTATTCGTTTTATTTTCCCGATGTTGATGTTCCTCTATTCGTGTTTCATTCATAGGCATGTCGATCACTAGCTTCACCACGTATCTATCTAGGTTCCCCCAGTAGGGTCGAGGTCGGAGTCAAGTTAAGGTCAAAGATGAAGGAGAAGGCGAAGTTAGCCGTCATGAGCCCTTAATTGAGGCCCCAATCAGACACTTTTGCTCCCAAAACTGTTCATGATCCGGTACAAGATGATCTAGAAGATCATGAGCACGTGGGGTGCAAGCAGCGTTGTGGCAGCGTATAGCCCAGGCTCCAGCTCTATCCAGCCTTAAGATATACTGGTGACTCTAATGTCGCTCCCCGTCCAAACCATAACAGGGCCACATACTTGAACTAGGCTCGGAAGCCACATGAAAGGTGGTCCTAACAATGTGGAAGACCGTGAGGTCGGCAGTCACAAGCCATCGCCGAACCAGCACTGGGACACAAGCAAAAGAAAATAAATGGCAAAGGGCTGAAGTAAGGGATGATGGTAACGTGAGTAACAAAAAGAAAAAGTATAGCAACGAATCTACACCAGCGATGATGAGATAGCCTTAGCGGGGACAAACATTTATGATATTACTGGGGGAATTTTGTGAGGAAGAACACAATCTAAGAGGAAAGCATGTTGCAGGTGGACACCTCATATGATACCGCGTGACAAAAGATTAGACACAGAGGAGGTAATCACTTTCAGTAATCTCTCTCACTCTGATGATTCTATCCCTAATCGACCGACAGGTGGCGATGCGATGGTGATAACCATGAGGGTCATGGGTAAATGAGTACATAGAGTGTGCGTGAATGGAGGTATTTCTTCTGAAATGATGTATTGGCATTGTTTTTTGAAAAACTATAGATGGTACCAAGGAAAATCTTGAGCCGGCCGACATGCCGCTACTATATTTTGCAAATAGGACAATATGGCCCGAGGGAAAGATCCTCCTCCCAATAACCGTATGAGAGGGTTAGAGGTACAAAACAGTGGATATAGAATTGATTATGGTCAAAGCACACCACCACTACAACGTGGTTTTAATTAAAACTATGGTAGCGCTACTTATGGCCATTGTGTCCACACTCCACCTGCTCCTTAAGTTCCGACTTGTGAAGGTGTGGCAACTTTGCAAAGGGACGAGAAAAAACTAGAGATTGTCATAGGTTGCCCTAAGTTAGAGGAAGAGTGACGATACAACACCATCTTTGCCAAAACAGTCTTAGAAGGCGATTACAATGCAGCTGGTAGCCAGTGAAGATTACCCTGAGCATTTAAATGAAGAGGTGCATCTAGTGAATTTTAACGAGGGAAACACTATGGAGATAGGAAAGTCGTTGCCAAAAGAAAATAAAGGGAAAATAATACATTTACTGAGAAAAACATTCAGGCTTTCGCTTGGAAGCCCAGCAACGTGACGGGAGTTTCCGAGGCGGTCCGGTGCAATGCTCTCAAAGTGGGACAAACCATAAACCAATGAAGAATATAGGTGAATGTTATGCAAGGAACGCAATTAACTAGTATACAAGGAAGTTGATGAGTTGGTTAAAGCAGGCATACTAAAAGAAGTGCCCTGTCTGTTATGACTAGCGAATCCATTGCTGGTCTATGAAACTTAAGGCAGTTGGAGGATGTGCGTAAACTACATGAATCTGAAAATAGCCTGCCGAAAGAATTTTTTTATGAAAGCTTTTATATTAATCAAACCAAACCAAAGGAAAGTTTTTGGGCTTTCAGCACCAGGCCGTTACAATCTCTCCTTCAACCTCTACCACATACTTAATTTGTCAACCCAATACTACTTTTTACAAATCATTTACAATAAAAGAGAAAACGGTCCCAAAAAACTAATACATCTGCATTGAACTCAGCCTTTTCATCCAACTTCTTCTTCCACTTCATCTCTTCCCTCCATCTTCGTTCATCTTCTATTTGAGCAGCTACTACTTCTGATTTCAAACTCTCCTTCTGAAAAATCCTTTTGCTCCTTTCCAGTCAAACTATATACATCAGAGCAGTCAATCTTATCACCTTGCCTTTCAATTTCCTTCTTATTGCCATCAGCAACCTTTTCCTCATTTATCTCATATTTTTTGGCCAAGCAATATTCATCCATCTGCTTATTTATGATATATAAGAGCAACCAATAAACAGATGAGAGGCTTCTTCATCAATAGAATCACATAAGACGCATTTCTGCTGCATGTTAAGGACTCCATGTTACCTGGCTAGCAAATCCATTTCTTATTAAGATGACAGAAAGAAGTTGGAGGATGTGCGTAAACTATAAAAACCTAAAAATAGCCTACCCAAAGAATTGTTACCTATTGATAGCGATTGACCAGATGTTAGGTTCTCTCACCAAGTTCCCAATTAAATGTTTTCTAGATACATATAAGGGTTACGAGATGAGATGTGACTTTGATGTTTTCTTAGTACGATTAAGATCCCTTTTTAGCTTGTTTTGTTGGTGGTTAGTTATATTATTAGGTGTTTTACAAAATAGGGGTTTAGAATCAATTTGTATGGTTATTTTCCCTCATCTTCTTTGTTTGTAAGAAAGTGGTGTCTAGCGTGTTCTACCTTTATGATTTTATTGATTCATATATGTTTTGTGTGCTTATTTGGAGACTATCATGAAGAAGACCATTCACATGGATGGTAGAAGATTGAAGAAGTCCATTCACAAGAATGGAAGCTGAAGGTAGGTCACCTACAAAGTGTTAGAAAACAAAGTGAAGAAGGAGAGCGAAGGAGAGCAAAGTAGAGGGTGAAGAATGATTTAAGTTTTTAAGAAGAGTTCTGAGAAAAATTCAAGAAGAAACAGCCTCCAAGGGTGGTACCATTGGATTGATCTTCTCGAGTACCATAAAAACTACTACAAGAACTTCCAAATGGATCAACTGTTCACCCGGAGGAAGGGGAAAAAATTGACCGATTTGAGTCTCCACTCGAGAATTTGTGCCGCGACTCATGAACAAGAATTTACTGGAAGCTGATTATTCAAATCTATAGTGTCACGAATTGTGAGAAAGGCATCGGGCGTCTCGATAATCTCCTAGTAACTTGCTTTTTACTCCCTTTTTTCTTGTACTGTAAGTAGCATTTCATCCACTCATTCCTGAGCTTTCTTGGCCCGACTTGGGGCCTCCAAAACCCTAGTTTTTACACTTCTTCTTCAATTTCTTCTATTTTCTTTGTCAATTTTTGCTCAATGTTATGGGTTCTGATTGTCTAGGCTAGTTTTGTACTTGGGAGCAATTGATTAAAGCTTCCAAACCGATATAGTAAGAAGCTCTATTTCACTCTTCCTTGAAGAATTTGTTATTTAGCATTTATTATGTTCTTAATGTAAATGTTTGCTTCATTTATGCTATGGATTATTCGAGAATATGAAATTTTTGTATGATTAAGTGGTAGGAGGTTAGAGAATATGACATGTGGTTTGTTATCATATTTTTCCTGAGGTAGCAATGAAAGGTTAAACCTTGAATGTTTATTGCTCTAGGTTTAGTCTAAATGAATGCTTTGTTTGGTTAAAGGGATAATCATTTGGTAGAATGTTCGTAGTTGTTATCAAATCTATGGTTCTTCGTGTATAATGCCATCGAGGAAATATATTTATGGTCGTTGAACGTCTAAAGTGATTGTCAATGAGGTTTGCGAATGGTTGTTGAACATCTTTGTGAATTACTATTAAGAAGAAAGTAATGTTGATCTTCAAAATGGAAGTGATAACAATCCCCATAGGTAATGGATGTGATAGAATTAGTGAATGGATCTATGTTCTATAAGAGGTTTGGAAGTGGGAATCAATTCCCCCCAAGGCTTTGTCATTTGTAGTTTTTTACCCCTTTTTCTTAGTTTGTTGCATGATTAGCATAGTTACTTGACTTTGCTAGTTGTCTTGTCTTTAAATTCATAACTTAGGGAAAACCAACCAACCCCCCCCTACTTTCTTATATATATAGGCTTATATCAACCATTATGCACATAAACCCTTAGGAAAATTCCTCATTTTCTTGGACGACCCCTATTTGTCACTATCTAATTAATTGTATTTAGTAAACATTTAGGGCTCATAAATTGTAACTTTGTGAGGTACGGAGACGACCTTCAATTACCGTCAGGTTCCCATGCTTTAGTTGGATGTAGAAAAGACAGTATTTATCACTGAGATAGGTGCATTCATGTGGTGCATAATGTTTTTCGTTTTTAGCAACATGTGAGTTATGTAGCGGGTGGTTAGTAAAATTTTCAATAAGCATATTGGGAGGTACCTCGAGATGTATGTGGTCGTCAAGAGTATCAATTATGAGGCCATCGTGAAGGATATCAATGAGCATTTTTTAGAAACTCAACTTGACTAAGTGTCAGTTTAGCATGGGAGAAGGGAATATTTTTGGTACATGGTCTTAAACAAAAGATTACGAGTAAACTCCTAGAAAGTAAAAGTGATCCTAGACATGGAGCCGCTGAGAAAAGTAAAGGATTTGTAGAGCTTGAACGGAAAGCATGCAACTATGAACCTTTTTTTGGTCAAAGGTGGCATGGAGAGAACTTCCTTTCTCCAAAACATTGAGAGGAAGTGTCGACAAGAAGAGAGTAGTGTAGAGTGGGAAAGAGGAGTAAGAAGCCTTCGCCCAGCTTAAGGCTTACTTGAAGGAATTTCCAACCATGACTTCCCTTTTGAAGGGCGAGACCACGTATCTTTGTGTCAAGCACACCTTGTGGTACCAAAGAAACATAATCTAAGCTCATGGTAAACTATGGTCGTTGATATTGTAGGGCCCTTTCCAACGGAAAAAGGGGAAGGGTCAGACTATTTAACTAAGTGGATGGAAGATATGGTACTGAATAGCATAACAATTGAAGTGATTATGGCCTTCATACGGAATAATGTCTTATACCGATTCATCGTAGCACTCTTTTATACCACAAACTTCTATGTTCGGGCAGTAAATCACCCACAGTCTCTCAATTATTTAACTAGCTTTAGAAACAAACATCAAAAGCTATACATACCTTTGTGTGGACAGGATCAGGGGGCTTACCTCCTTCATTACTACATGTATTTGTGGTTGTGTTGATCTTGTTGTATGGTGTTTTTTCCTCCGTGAAATCTATGCTATATTCCACATCTTGGCGGTCTTGATCATTATCATTGTCCTCATTCTTTTGTCCTTCTTCTATAAGTACCTGTGGATTAAACTTGGTCATTAATTTTCCATGACATTTCCTAAGGCTAGTAAAGAACTGAGCTCTATGAGAAAAACTAGGGATGAAGCATTGTTAATCTTTCTTTGGCAATTGCAAATCATCTTATGATTTCTAATTATGTGATTTTGCCTTGTGTGAACCATTCCAATCATAATTCTTGATTGATGTTTCATTCTTGTAGGATTAACTAAGTATCTTTTGAGTTTTGAAAACCTTCCACTCAGCATATTGGCTTGGTTTTCTACTTCTAAATGGCAATCAAGGTTGTTGTAATGGAGCAGTTTCGACTGGGATTGTTTCTACAACATCTTGAAAGACTTCCACATCAACATGGTCATGTTGCATTTTCTCTCCGGTCTTGTGAGCCATGTCAGGAGTTGGCATATCCTTTGGTTTGATTTCTTGGGCCTTTGAGACCTTTGGTTTTATTTTTCCACATTCCAATGATCAGTGGTCAATCATTAAGCACTTGTTGCAGTAAGTTGGATGATTTTTGTTAGAATAGAATATTCTAGCTACTAGATTAGGTTTTAGATATATACATTTATACTCTTTATGTACTATATTTATTTTCGCAATAATCTAAACCCTAATTATGGGGAATTCATTTCTACATAGAATCAGAGCAGTGTTAGCATCCTGCTTTATTTTCTAAAAACTTTTCTACCCGGTCAAGTTTCACCGGAGATATTTCGTCCACATCTGGCCCTTTTACTGGCAATATACAATGTCTTTTGCGTATATCTCATCCCTACGCTTCTTTGATCCCGTTAGGTCTACTCCATCTTTCCCAGGTGAGTTTGAAACTCATTATCACCGGTTGGCCTACCATATTCTTTGGCTAATCGTTATTTATTGATGTCTCTTTTCTTCACTGGCATCTTGTTATTCCATATCCGACTGGTTTTTTATGAAAAAGGGCCGCTCCATTCATCCCAGAAGGCAGACTCTGTTCAGCACGTGAGATTCACGTGCCCTGGTAAGGAAAAATACCTTCGTGCATGAAGCCATGTGCCCGTAGTTCCATATCCTATCTCCATCAACGCATGCAGCCACGTGCTTCCAGGCTTCTCTGCCCATCTCCTTTATGCGTGAAGCCATGCGCCCATCCTTGTACGTCCATACGAGGCGCAGTCTATTTCTGCCCCCAAACGGAATTGTTTTCTTTTTTTACCATGCCCACTCTTTATTTCTTCCCACAAAAATTTTGTTTGTTTTGGGCAGCATACTCTTCCAATAATCATGTCACTCTCCAGTTCTCACGTTATCAGTAGATTGTCGACTCTGGTGCAACAATCACATAACTTCAAATCCTCATCGTCTGCAGAAGGTAGATCCCTATCGCGGTTCTCATTATGTATCTGTGGGCAATGGTGAATCAGTATCTCTTTCTGATATTGGTTAGTGTAATATTTTTGGCTTGTTTTTACATGATGTTCTTGAGGCCCCTCAAGTCACTAGAAGTTTACTGTCTATTAGTAAATTTACTCGTGATTAGCCAGTTATTGTTATATTTGATGTCATTTTTTTCTTTATTAAGCATAAGCACATGGGAGAGATAGTGGGAAAAGGTCATCATATTTCTGGTCTCTATTTTCTTGATACCTGTGATTATGCCTTTTTAGGTGAACTATGCTCAGGAAAACTCCAAGCTTATTTTGAGCAACGACATTCTCATCTAGGTCATGTCTCATATGCCACTCTTTAGTTGTTGAGTAAATGGGGTCATATCTCTATCACTTCTATTTTGCATGCTCCTGTCAGTTGTACTTCTTGTCAGATTGCCAAGAGCAAGCGTATGCCCTCCTCTACCAGTGAGAAACGAGCCTCTGGCTTGTTAGATAAGGTGCACTGTGATTTGTTAGAACCATATCCAATTTTATCGATAAAGAGTTATGCTTATTATACTGCTTTTGTTGATGACTTTTCACGATTCACATGGTTTCTCCCATTAAATCAGAAGTCCGATTTCTTTGATATCTTTCTCCAGTTTCGGAAATTTGTTGAGACTCAATTTTTACCAAGATTAGAATATTGCAGATGGATTATGGCACAGAGTTTACTAATCATTTCTTGCAGACTCACTTTGTGTCTTGTGGCATTCATCATCAGATGTCCTCTCTCTATGCACATGCTTAGAATAGCCGAGATGAGCAGAAGCATCATCACGTCATGGAGACTGGCCTTGCTATGCTATTTCATTCTTCTGCGTTAATAGCTTTATTGGGCGGATGCTTTCTCTTCTTCAGTTTATATAATTAACCGTCTACCTAGTTTCATTATTGGTGACAAGTCTCCATTTGGGATCTTTTTTTTATCTGCACCGGATTATTCTCTTTTTCACCTATATAGTTGTTGTGTATATCCTTTCTTGTGTGAAATTGTGCCTAATACACCTCGCTCCATTCCATTCATTTTTATTGGCTACGAACCCCGTTAGAAAAGGTTTACGTGTCTTGATCTGGCTATTGGGCATATTTATGTCTTACATCATGTTCAGTTTGAAAAGGATTTTTTTCCTTTTGCATCCTCTTCGCCGAACACCCGCTCCACATCTCATTTGGAGTTTTCTTAACTTACGGCACCCTCAACTTCTTGTTCATTTCCGCGTAGCTCTCGTGCTAAATCACCTTCTACCGAGTCACCTTGCATGATTTGTTCTGATTATGAGCTCCAGTATTGCCTGCACCCACTTCTCCGGCTCTGTGACTACTTTTTCAGCCTCGGTTCCCATGACTCCGGTCTCCACATCATCACCCCAAGTTTTTAACTCTCCCGCTCCAGATTCTCCTGTCAGTGTCGTCTTTCCTGAGCCAGCTCATGCTAGTACTCACTGGATGACCACCGAGATGATGGATGGTTCTTAATGTGTCTGGTCTTTCTCTGATTATGAAGTGCCTAGTTTTCTGGCTACTCTAATAGCTCAGAATGAGCCTTGGGACTATCGTGCAGCTCTTCGAGATCCTTGTTGGATTTTGGCCATGGATGAGGAAATGGCTTCACTTCGCCACCACCATACTTGGGAATTGGTGCCTCGCCTGCTCAATATTAATGTTTTTGGCTCCAAATGGGTTTTCCGTATCAAGTATTACCCTGATGGTATTATTGATCGCTACAAGGCTCAATTGGTGGCACATGGCTTCTCTTAGATTCCAGGATTTGATTTTTATCACACTTTTAGCTTCGTGGTAAAGGTATCTGCTATTCACACTAGTTTTCTATTGCCACCATGCGCTAATGGCCTCTTTATCAGCTTGATGACAAGAATGCCTTTCTCAATGCTGAGCTTGATACTACATTCTATATGACTCAACCGGTTGGTTACAAGGACGATGCGTATTATGATTATGTTTGTTTCCCGCGGAAAGCTATTTATGGATTGAAGCGGAATCCACATGCTTGGTTCCAGCGGTTTAGCACTTACCTATGGAAACTTGCTTTCTTTGCAGGTCGGCAGTCCCGTCTTTGTTTGTCTTTTCTTGAGGTACTGCTCTGTTGTGTCTTTTATTCTATGTGGACGACATTATCCTTACTGGAAATGAGTCACCGGCCATTCATCAGTTCATTACTCAGGCTGATAAAAAGTTTTCCATTAAGGACTTGGGCTATTTGCATTATTTCCTTGGCTTGGAGGTGGAGTCTACTCCATAGGGTTTGTTCTTGGGTTAGGTCAAATATGCTCGTGATATTATTAGTTGAGCTGGGATGACCAAAACTGCTACTGTCTCTACGTTCTTTCTTCCACAGTCTCAACTTCATAGTGGTACTAGTGAGCAGTTTTCCAATCACACTCTTTATCGATCCTTGGTTGGTGCTCTTCAGTATCTCACTATAAATCGCCCAGACATTGCCTTTGCGGTAAATTCAGTTAGTCAATATCTTCTGGATCCTTAGGATAATCCCTTTACCACGGTTTCTCATATTTTTTGCTATATTTTTGGTACTTTGTACTATGGTCTCTCTTTTTGCTCGGATTGCACTTCCGAGGTGTTGGGCTACTCCAATGCAGATTGGGAACGTTTTCTTGAGACTCGTCGTTTGACCTATGGGTATTATGTCTTTCTGGGGTAGAAATCTTGTTTCTTGGAGTGCTAAGAAGCAACCAACAATTTCCGGTTCTAGGACTTAGTCTAAGTATCGTGCGTAGGCAAATACTGCAACGGAATTTGTTTGGTTATCTCATATACTATGTGATCTTCGATTCCCCCTCTTCAGTCCTCCACTTATGCTTTGTGATAACAACAATGCCATCTTATTAGCTCAAAATAGGAAAAACACATTGACATTGAATATCACTTTGTTCGTGAGCTGGTTTCTTCAGGAAAGTTTCGTTTCCACCATGTTCCTACGTCACTTCAACTCGAGAACATTTTCACCAAAAGGATTGTCTCATCTTCAGGTCCAAACTTTACGTCTCTGAGTATCCGATGCTGAGTTTAGATATTTACTTTTATACCCATTATGTACTCGAGGAATTTATTTCTACAATATTCATACTTATTCTGGTACCACTTGCTATTTTTGATTGACTTGAGAAACCGGTAGTGGTCACTTATCATATATATATATATATTATTTCTCTTAATCTCTCTCTTCCACCTCACCCTAGCAGAATCTTTGAGGTGATGAATGAACTCAGCCCACGTGAACAGATGTGACGTGTCAATGAGAACCCCATTAATTTTGTCTACCAAAATCTTCAAGTTAATTGATCAACCCATCCCACGTGAATAGATGGGACGTGTCAATGACAACCCCATTAATTTTGTTTAGCGGAATCTTCGAGTTGATTGATGAACCCAGCCAACATGAACAGATGGGACGTGTCAATAACAACCTCATTAATTTGTCTATCGTAATCTTTGAGTTAATTGATGAACCCATCCCACTTGAACAGATGGGATGTATCAATGACAACCCCATTAATTTTGCCTATCAGAATCTTCCAGTTAATTGATGAACCCATCCCACGTGTGCAAATGGTACGTTTCAATGACAACCCCATTATGAAACCAGCCCACGTGTACAGATGGAACCCCATTAATTTTGTCTATCAGAATCTTCAAGTTAATTGATGAACCCAACCCACGTGAACAGATGGGACGTTTCAATGACAACCCCATTAATTTTGTCTATCAAAATCTTTAAGTTAACTGATAAACCCAACCCAAGTGAACAGATGGGTGTATCAATGACAATCCCATTAATTTTACCTGTTGGAATCTTCCAGTTAATTGATGAACCCAGCTCACGTGAACAGATGAGACGTGCCAATGACAACCCCATTAATTTTTCCTGTCAGAATCTTCCAGTTAATTGATGAACCCAGCCCACGTGAACAGATGGGATGTGTCAATGAAAACCCCATTAATTTTGACTAGCAAAATATTCTATTTAATTGATGAACCAACCCACGTGAACAGATGGGACATGTCAATGACAACCCCATTAATTTTGTCTATCAGAATCTTTGAGTTAATTGATGAACCCAGACCACGTGAATAGATGGGACGTGTCAATAACAACCCCATTAATTATGTCTACTAGGATCTTTGAGTTAATTGATGAACCCAGCCCACGTGAACAGATGGGACGAGTCAATGACAACCTCATTAATTTTTTTCCATCGAAATCTTGGAGTTAATTGATGAACCCAGCCCACGTGAACAGATGGGACGTGTCAATGACAACCCCATTAATTTTGTCTATCGGAATCTTTGAGTTAATTAATGAACCCAGCCCGCGTGAACAGGTGGGACGTGTCAGTGACAACCCCATTAATTTTTTCTAGCGAAAACTTTGAAATGATGAATTAATTCAAACAAATATTACAACTACAACAATTAAAACAAAACATAAACAACTTAAAAATCGATCTATTCTAACCAATTATAATGAAAGATAATGAAACACAGTATGACCTACTATGACCAATTATTACAAATAAGCAGTTACAATCAATATTGATTGTAGACTACCTCCATTAATTTATCACGAAAAACTATCTAAAATATTTTTTTTGCATAAAAATATTAAGGAGTCTAGTGTTATCTAGCTTTTGTTCATGCTCCGATTGGATTCAAATGAACTCCCATTGCTCTATGTTATACTCCTTTTTCTCTCTATCATTATCCACAACATTTTCAATAGATTTAGCGGCATCCCTGATTGTGGAATGGAACTCCATTTTCTTTGATTATGTTGATTGTCCATCATCCATTGTTCTTCGTTTTACCTTCCCTTTTCCCCGTTGCCTTGCATTTAGCTACTTTGACGCCAATCAGCCTGGATGGATATTGCATTCTGCTAGCATCATCGCTACTACGGGGAATTGATGACACCAGTGGCGTATATTCCTTTCCATCATATTCCTTTGGGAAATATTGTGCCAAAAATTTAGGTTTATCCTTGTACGTATCATAGCAATGAAAGAATAGAAATTGTTGGTCTTCATTTTCATCTGCAAAAAAGTTCATGGCCCATGACTTTATATCTCCTTGGCTAGACCCACTCCCGCTTCGACTAAAGTGGCATCTAGTTTTACTTTCACATCCCACATATTTGGCGATATCGTGAGCAATATTTTACCACCGACACTTGCACGACTTGATTGACTGGTTGCATTTTGCATACTCATTCACCTCGGCCATAATTTTAAACCAAAACACACCAGTATTTTGACACGTACCCACTACACAATCTGTTGAATGTTCGAACCACGCCCCGCACAAAACGTTATCATTATCTACATTCCATTTGTCCCGGCTAACTTTCTTTTTCATGCCGTTACTCCCGGACACTGGTGTTGTTTCATCTTTGTCCTCACCTACATCATTTCCTAAACGAATAAATCAATTTTTCCATTGTAAAACAAATGTCAAACATATTCTAATTAAATGTTAAATGAGGGGCAACATAAATGAATGAGATGGAACATATTAAATAGTAAATGAATGAGAGGGAACGTTAATATCGAACATATTCTAATTAGTA
>JAULKJ010299822.1:0-11652 GCA_032355405.1 Rubia balearica | reverse complement strand
GGCTAAGGTTGAGCGATGGCGGGGGAGAGGTAGCGCGCAACGGAGAAGAGGGGTTGGGGATAGAAATGGTGCACGACGGAGAGTTAAGGGCGGAGTTAGGGTTGAGCGGTGGCGGGGGAGATGTGGGGAGGTGGCGGTGGCATGGCGAGTCTGGGCAGAGGTGGTGGCGCGGTGGCAGATCTGGGCGGAGGGATTAGTGCAGAGGTGATGGCGCGGCGGCGGCAGCTCAGGTTTAGGGTGTTTGAAGAGGTTTAGGGTGTGAAGTTGGAGAAGAAGTTTAGGGCTATAATGGTCATTAGATATTTAGTTATAAGTTTAGGGGGTATTTTTGTCTTTTCACTTTGAGTTATTGTCTGAATTGCATTGGTCAATGCCCGAATAGTGTGAATTGGGTAAAACGGCATATTTTAACAATCTTATAGGGTCATTCTTACACTTTCAGATTTTACAAGGTCATTCCTGCACTTCCTCAATCATATAGGGTCATTTTGCCCTTTTCCCTAAATTAAATCCAGCACAAATAAACCCATATTTATAAGAAACATTAATAACTAAATATTTATTTGGCTTCTCGACATTTAGTGATTGAATAGTAAGTCCAAAAAATAGAAAATGGTACTAGTATAACATCATTTTGGGAGTCATTATTTTCATTTTTTGAAAAAACAAGTTAATTTTTTTTAATTCAGCACCAATATAAACGTAATTCAACACTAATAAATGAAATTTAGCACCAAATAAGTTCAAGTGAACAGTACTCTCTAGTGAAATAAATCCATTTCCTTTTGGAATAGACACTACACATCAGATGGAAGTAAGGATGACTCATTTGATTTCTACTGAAAATGATCAACACGAATGAAGTCAACTTTAATTTTAACTATATTTAAATTCGGACTTGTTTTACGGGTCTTTCATTTGACCAAAGGTAAAGATAGAACTCGGACATTTAACGTAAAAGCTTTGGAGTCGGTTGAAATAATTGAGTTCACTCAATTAACGTCCAACGCATTTGATTCTAATTCAAATGATATGATAAAATCATGACTGAATATGTTCACATTCGTGATTCGTCTACTCTTACAGTAGCTTGGTAGCTGGTCCTTCCATCCCATTTCAATCTTACATTCATCCATTTTCAATCTATACACTTTAATTAATTGAAAAATATTTAATATATTTTATTAAAGATAATTAAAATTCATGAAAATTTGATATTTTAAAAATTTATATTATAATGATCCTAACAAAGTATCACTCGATTGTATTTATACTTATACATTATTCAATTATATGGTCAAAATTAAGAATTTTTACTAAATGAGTGGAAAGTTTTGCATCTTTTTGTTTGATTTGCGTAATACTTTATAAATAAATTTATTATTATTTTGGGAAAATAGTGAATATAATCATTGAATCATTTACTCTAACAAATTTAAATTATTATTACTTAATCTACAAACTAATAACTCAGTCACACACTTCAACTCATTAGTGTATATATAGCTAATTTCATATGCGATGACTAACATATGCAAGTTACGTATGAGCTGAGCTCATCAAGTAGAGTTTCAAATTTTCAAAAAAAAAAAGAAGGAAAAAGAGTAGAGTTTCAAATCCTCTTTTATTTTATTTTTTGTGATTCCTTTTTAGGTTCATATTGATAAGAAATTTGGGGTATGAACTTATGCACATGGGAATGTGATATTCAGCTTTTTACGCGCACTAAGCAACCCTTAAACCACGCTAACTTTTAAGGGGACTAACGTTGTGAACAAGAAAAATTTATAGTACTAAAGTAATTATTAATATAAGGATGAACATTTTAACCATTTAAATTTTGTACTCCCACTGTACCGGTCGAATTTGCACATTTTTTTACCAACTGTCTCTGATTATGTTTGACCACTGTTAATGCAGAATTTTAGTTGGATTGGTCCCTGATGATTGCCCAAATCCCATTCCAAAACCTACAAGAAACCACCAGAAGGTCAGGTAGGTAGGCTTTAACCGTACCTGCTCCGACGATCAAATTACACCGGAGCTTCCTGTTTGGTATGAGAAACGTGTTTGGAAACAAGAAAACAGAGAACTTACCTTTTCCACATGTTCTCATCCTCGATATATGCAGTTTGGTGGCTGATGGGACTTGTCACGTCCCATCATCCCTTTCCCATTGCAAGTGGATCCTTCCGTTGGAAGCTTGGGCTCTTTATCCGATCCTAGGCAAGCTTAGCTGGTATTGGGCCTTTAGGCCCACATATTATCAAGCCCCCTCGCCCGAGGCCTTGCGACAGATCTACGTTGGGCATTGGGTTGAGTTGACAGGGGGGATGATGTGTCCGCTGGTCCCGGTCGTCTAGACCTGTACGTCTTTTGGTGTTTTTCCAACGGAAAAATGTACTAACGTTTTTTTTTCAAAAAGTTGCGTCCTCGAAAAAAGGTGAGATTTTCTTCTGAACAGTCACCTCACTTGCCATAATAGTTGCCACGCATCTGTCATCCGCATCTCTTGCGTGCATCATGCCAGGAATTTTGCTCATTTTCGAGGTAAAATTTAATCATTATGGCGTCTCTCTGCTTCCAAGGTGCCTCTTGGGCCTGCTGATATTATATCACATTTAAAGCCTTGTCTTCTCCTCCTCTTCATTTCTCACTGGTCTTCTCTCTTCTTATTTCCGTGTCTTTCCTTTTTTGCATTTCGTCCCTTTGTTCATCAGATACCCCATTTCCTCTTCTTCTTCTTCTTAAATTCCTCTCTATTTTAGCTATGGTTTGTACCGTTGGTGGCCCAAATGAACGTTTATTCTGTGATGTAACGGTCGAGGAAATTGTCTACATCCACCGCTTGTACGAGATCATGTTTGCCGGCTACCGTGTTGAGGAGACTGTTTTAGAAATTCTCGACCACATGATAGTCATCTATATCGAAACCGTAATTTGCAGAGGTCTTCTCTTTCCCTTGTCCGCCTTTCCCAATCTTTCTTGGGTTATTTCTAGCTCAGACTCACCAACCTACCCCCTAACTCTGTCTGGATCCTATTAGGTTTTGAGATTCTATGTCGGGGAATAGGCTTTACCCCTACAATTTCCTCGTTTAGGATTCTCTGTCATCCGACTGCCAATCCCCCCCAGTTGGATGAACCTAAAGTTCTGACAGGGTGGTCCAAAATTGATAACCAATCTTCTTACTCGGCTTAAGTGGAAAAGAAAGTTCATTTTTGTAAATAAAGAGTTGGTTTTGGGGAGGAAAACTTACACGGGTGTTTTCCCTGCTAGCCCTACGAAGGCATGGACTGCGTGTCCTAATCGTGGGGAGATGGCTTCCCTCAGCATATTTTCTTCCATCTTTGAAGAGTTGTCTGTGAAATTTGATTTTGCCCTTAGTGATTCCGTTCTTTGTGCTATTGGCTTGCCTTATTTGCACGTCGGGGTTACCCCCTTATGTGGCCCTGGTGACCTTCATGGTACATGACCTACTATGTCTTTCTATTTTTTATAACTCATTTGTTACTTTATGCATTTTTTTTCTTGGATACTTCTGCTGAATCCTATTCTCTATGCTCTTTTCAGGTATGTCGGTGGCCAGTGTGATTGGTTATCTCTCTCCCGTTTGTCGCGTCATGCAACTAATTCTGGGAGTCCCAACCTGCACGCTGATGACAGTGTGATTGGTGATCTCTCTCCCGTTTTTCACGTCGTGCAACTACTTCTGGGAGTCCCAACCTGCATGCTATTGCCATCTCCGACAACTTCGAGCCTCATAACCTATTCCTGAGTATGTGGACAAGATGGTCTGTAATCGTCGCATCACCTTGGTCAAGAAAAAGAAGAACCCTGCCTTAGAGTTGGTCGCTGAGACCCCTCATTCCTCTGTGCCTGCCTTGCCCCCAGCGGTTCCTGTTGTCAACACCGCTGCTGTCTCATCTCCTGCAAACCGCTCTCATGCTCAGGGGCTCCGCGCTGTTAGCTTCACTTCTCTTCTCTCGGAGGTATTCAACACTCGCGTTGTTGTAAACCTCGGGGTCATCCAGGGTCCCCTAGCCCGCACATAGTTCTTGTCCAAGTTCGTCCCCCTGGAGCATTGTAACACTTGTATTATGGACCGTGCCTTGAACGTCGTTGATCGCAGTGTCTTAGCTGCTCTGGAGGTATACTTTTTTTATTTTAATTCATTAGCCTTTTTGTTCCACTTTTTCTGGCTGTATTGTTTTACTCACACTGAAAACGTGTTTTCGTAGCACCTTTGCGCTGCCATTGTGGTTCAGTTAGAAATCAACGTGTTTTCAAACTTCCTTCAGGAATTCCACCTCACCCACACAAAATAAATCAAACTACCAGCCTGGCCATAATGCATAAGTTATAATTTTTTTCAGCAGAGACTTGTACCTGCTCAAGCATAGTATTTTATGAGTTTGGATATATGCCAGGTGCGAGGAATCAGGTTCCCTTCCATGGTTTCCAACTTGTATGCTCCTTTACCCATGACCTCCGCCACTTTGTAGGGGCCCTCCAACGTGGTCTTAGGTTTTTCTGTCCCCGGGATCTGCTTGGCTCATATTTCTGCAATGCCAGGTCCCCCTTCCCTGAAGGCCATGTGCCTCACTCTAGTGTTATAGTGCTCCTTCATCCAGTATTTGTAACCTCCTCTTTTAAGGAAACCTTCTCCCTGCCCTCATCTAGCATTTCCATGTTCTCCCTGATTTCCTGGTCGTTATCTTCCTGAGCCAAAGGCTCTGCCACTCTCCTTCTAGGCATCGCCACTTTAGGCGGGATGATTGCTTCGCTGCTGAAGCACAACCCGTAGAATGACTCTCTGATTGCTGTTCTTGGAGTTATTTTGTAAGCCCACAGGACGCTTGTTAGCTCCTCTTCCCACTCTGTTTTGGCCTACCTTATCCTCCATTTCAGTCCCTGGAGAATAGCCCTGATTGTCACTTATGTATGCCCATGGGCCTGGGGGTGAGCCACTGAAGTAAACTGCTGGTTTATTGTTAGCCCCACGCACCATGACATGAAAGGTTTGGTTGCAAACTATTTGCCTTTGTCGCTAGCAATGGTTTGAGGTATAACAAACCTGTAGACAATGCTTCTCCACACAAAGTTTATGATTTACCATGTTATGGTTACTAGAGCTTATGCTTCCACCTACTCGGTGAAATAGTCTATGGCTACTACCAAGAATTTATTTCTTCCTACCACCTCAGGTAATGGTCCGATAGTATCTATTCCCCATTTGGTGAATGGCCAGGGCGACCTAATGCTCGTCATTTGCTCAACAGGGAGTTGTTGGACCTTCGCGTGTTCCTAGCACTTATGATACTCCTTGACTACCTTCTCTGTGTCCATTGCAATCGTTAGCCAGTAGTACCCGAATCGAATAGCACGTAGGGCCACCGTTCTTGGGCCCTAATGACTGCTGCAACTCCTCTCATGTATTTCTTGTAGGACCACATTTTTCATTTTTTGTATCCGTACACCTAAGCCATGGCTCAGCATGTTCACGTTTGTATAATAAGTCATTCTTCCTCGCATAATTCAAAGAATTTCTTCTAACTACCCTTGCTTCTTTCTCATCCTTCAGGAGAGTCCTTTTTCCAAGTACTTTTTGATCAGCAGGATCCAGCTCGGGGATGCGTGCACTATTGCCTGCCCATCTCCGCACCTGTTAACCTCTTTGATAGCTCTTTGACCATGAACGACTTGGTTAGGTATGCATGGGCAGAGGAGGCTAACTTACTCAGGGCTTCTGCATTTGTGATGATGAACTCCCCAAACCCTGCTGCCAAACTTTTGACTCTGTCTCTTTACTTCATCATTGTTGGTTCCTTGGCTGCGTAGATATTACCCATTGTATTGATGTGCAACCAACATAGAATCCATGTATACTTTCAGCTTCTTGGCTCCCAGTTTTCTTGCTATCTCCATCCCTGCTATCAGGGATTTAATTCCGCGTCGTTGTTAGAGGGCTGAAATTTGAAACAGATAGCGTAGGTTGCTTCCACCCCTTGCAACTTCCATACTACTGGCCTTGTCAGGCCAGACTTTTCTTTTGCAGGCTCTATCGCCTCTTTGAAGTTGTTGATTCTTTTCTCCTTGGTCATTTCTGCTAGAAAATCTATTATGACATGGCCCTTGATAGACTTGCGAGGTGTGTATTTAATGTTGTGCCCTCATAACTCCACTACTCACTTGACCAATCTTCCTAATGCCTCTGGTTGAGTTAAAATTAATTTTTTAGGATGATTTGTTAGTACCATAATCAAGTGAGCTTGAAAGTACTTCCATAGTCTTCTAGCTACATTCACTAATGCCAGCTTCTCCTTGCCTGTGTATCCGCTTTCCGTCCCCTGCAGGGATTTGCTCATGTAATACACAAGTTGTTGCACCTTTCTCTTCTCCTTAACCAGAGATGCACCGATGGCTTCGTCTCCGGCTGCCAGGTATAGGTATAGTACCTCCTCTGATTGCGGGTTGGTCAAAGTTGGGAGGTTCTTCAGGTGTTTTTTTAACTCTGCAAATGCCTTCTCCTTACACTCCCCCATTTTACCTTTCCCTTATTGTCAGTGCTCCCCTTCAAAGCTTTGAAAAAAAGGAAGGACTCTTTCTGCTGCTTTAGACAAGAAACGGTTCTTGGCTGCCAACTTTCTGTTTAGGCTCTGTACCTCTTTGATTGTAATTCGGGGTTCCATTCCAGGATTGCTTTCACCTTTTTGGGATTTCTCTCATCCCCTCGTTTGACACCATATTTCCTAGGAATTTCCTGGCTCCCACTCCGAATACGCAATTCTCTGAGTTTAACTTCATTTATGTTTCTTTGAAGCATGTCAGGGTATCACTGACATCGACCGCAAAATTATCATATTGAGTGCTTTTGATGACCATATCATCCATGTACACCTCTAGGTTCCTCCATATATGCTCCTGAAAAATCCTGTCCACCACTCGCTAGTACGTAGCTCCTGCATTTCTCATGCCGAAAGGAAGCATATGATACCCAAACGCTCCCTTCTCTGTTACAAACGCTGTCTTTTCCACATTGGTCTTCAGCATGGGAATTTGGTGATACCCCGTGTAAGCATCGAGAAAACATTTAATTGGATAGTTGGTAAGGATGTCAATCTTTTGGTCAATGAACTGCAGCAGGTAGCAATCCTTATTTACCACTCTGTTCCTTTCCAAGCCCAATGTTCTCCTTTTCTGCTTAACAGGTTTGTGTTTGGATTCCACCTTTAGCTCATGGCATCCGATTTCTTTGGGCACTCCCACCATATTCTCTGCTCTCAAAGTTAAAGCATTCATGTTATCCTCTAGTGTTTTAAGCAAACTTGATCTTACATGTATTTTCCATCCCTTTCCTACTGGGACCTCTTGAGTCTCGGCCCACAGCTTTCCTGGGTCGGCCCTGCTGATCACCATCCATACTGCTCAGGTGCTTTTAGCCTACTATCTCGAGGCTGACCCTGATGCCTCGCTCTTTCTCTTGCTCAAATTAATTTTGTGTCATTCTCTTGCTTTCTGATGATCACCTTTAACAGTCGATATCCCTACCAACGTGGGGGAATTTCAGGAGGAGACGCAGGGTTGATAGTATTCCCTTCAAAAGTTCTAACGCCGCTATGACCAATATCAAGTTGTATGTGCTATTTTCTTTCACCTCGATGAACTCTATGTCCACAATTTTGGACTTGTTTCTTCTCCTGCCGTCACTGGGAGAACTATCATTCCTTCTTACCGAATAGTTCTGTCCACGAGTGGCATGTCTGTTGGTTCCAACTTTTTCCTCGTGTTCTTGTCCAATTTTTTCAAAACAATGCTAGTACATTATTTTCGATGAACTACCGCCTTCTACATGTGCTCTGTGTATCCTTTTATCCACCAATATCACCATGATGAGTATAACATCTCTGCCTACCGACCTGTCTGGGATGGGTTCGTCAGGTCCTAAAGAGATTTCTTTATTTGGCCCCGTCTTCCTATCTGTGGGGTTAACTGGGAGGGTAAGCTTGCAGCATGTCTTCATCTGCAACTCTGTCCTTCCTCTTGCATACCCACTGATTATAGCATAGATATCTATAACTGGCAACTCAGAGTCACCCTCTTTGTAACTTTTGCTACCTCTTTTTGATTCCTCTTTCTCTTCCACCCTAGCCACTTGCTTTCTCTTGTACGGATCCCTTCTTGCTTTGGGATCCCTCTCCCTGTTGCGTCCTCTCTGCACCTTGTATCCCCCGCCTGCGCAGTTACCTCCAGATTTACCTTGGTATGTTGCTTTGTTGTGGGCCTTTGCGCTTTTTGCCAAGTGCACGAGGGTCTCATTCCTTTAGATGCTTCATCTTCCTTGCAGACTCCAGGATCCCTTTAGATGCTACCAAGGCAGGCATATATCTCCCTGGTGGTTTTGATTGGGGGAGGGGGTAAATTTCCTGTATTAAATTCATTTTTTCCTGGATCGGCCTTCTTTTTGTATTTGTCTCCCCTGGTCTCACCCTTCCGGTATCTTGGGCCTGCCGTTATTTCTCTTCTTCGCTTGCTCGCGTGGTCTGCCCTGCTGAAATTTCCAACCCTCTTTATCAGCTCCTCTACATGTTTTGGGGCATTGAGGGTGCAATCTCTCAGCAGTAGCTCATGTCTCAACCCTTTTATGAACGTGTCGACAAGGAATTGATTGCTCCTCTCTTTTACATGGTTTGCCTCGTCATTGAACCTTTTCCAATATTCTTCCAGCATCTCAGCTAGCTTTTGCCTTACTGCTAACAACTTCGACCTAGTTTTGTGGAACTTACTTCGCTACATGAAGCGGACTAGGAACTTTCACTCTAACTAGCCGAAGCTTTCTATATTCTCGTCCTCCCGGTTCTTGAGCCACACATTGGCCGCTACCGTGAGGGTTGTTGCCAACACCTTGCCCTAAATGGCCTTCAGAATGGCAAAGGTGGCCATGTTGGTGGAGAAAGTGTTTAGATGGTCCTATGGGTCAGTTTCCCCGTTATACTATCCCATGTTAGGGATTATCTTCAGCTTGGGGTCCGCGGTGAACAACTGTATCCTTTTTGTGAACGGCGACCCCCTTCCTATTTTCTTGGACGATGCACTTTCTCCATCTCCCATCTTTCTTCTGCTTTTCTCCCACCTTTCACCAAGGGGAATCTAGGCCTTACCCCAGTTGTCATCCATTACCACAACTGAGGGTTCCAGTTTCTCGGGACCATTTTTCTTCTCCGAGAAGTGGTCGTCCCTCCTGCTTCTCAACCCGTTGCAACTAGTCTCATCTTCTTGTTCCTCCTGTTGGGTATCCATATCATGGTTTCCTTCACCATGAAAAAGCTTTGTTGGCTTGACAAGAAGCTTCTACCTTTCTAGACCTTCCATTACCCGATCCCTTTTGGGTCTTCCATCTCTTTTATCTTCTTCATTATCTCTTTTTGTGAGTTCATGATGGTCTTTAGGATATCTGAGTCATTGGTACACTCTGTGGAGGTTTGTAACTGGTGTCACTATCTCGTGGGTGTGAGAGTTGGCTCCTCCTCGGCGTCTGTCAGATCTTCGTTGAATACGTTGCTCAACAGTGCTCCTCCTGCAGCCGTCGATCGTATTTCCATGGTGTCTGAGCTGCGTGGGTTTGTATAATTTATCCCCACAGACTACGCTAATGTTAATGTAGAATTTGTTTGGATGATTGGTCCCCGATGCCTGCCCTAAGCCCGTTCCAAGATCTACAAGAAACCACCAGAAAGTCAGGAAGGTAGGCTTCAGCTGTACTTTCTTCGATGATCAAATTAGACCGGAGCTTCCTGTTTTATATTGGAAACGTGTTTGGAAACAAGGAATCAGAGAACTTACCTTTTTCGCATGTTCCCATCCTATATATATTCAGTTTCGTGACTGATGGGACATGTCACATCTCAACAGCCCTTTCCTGCTGCTAGTGGATCCTTCCCTTGGAATCTTGGGCTCTATGTTCGATCCTGGGCTTGCTCAGCTGGTATTGGGCCTTCATGCCCACACATTAACAACCATTGATACCTTTAGTTACGTATATTAATGGTGTATTAAAATTTAAATTTTAGAAAATACATAATTAAAAATTATAATATAGAATTTGAAAGAGATGTGAAAAGTGTATCAATCTTGGACTCTATTTATAGGAAGTATTTTTTTTAAATAAACAATTGTGTTATATTTAAAAAGAAAATAAAATTGAGTTTTGCCTGTTTCACCCTGTTTAAATCGTTGAAGTAAAACATTAAATTAGGAGTACACATGACACATTATTATTGGACTAAAAGAGATGAAAAATCTTCCATAATTTCTGCCTCAGGTGTGGACTCTGCCAAAACTCATGTCGGAAGAGAGTTTCCTCATACATTCTCCCCACCCAAGTTTTCTTCCCTTTCTCCTTTCATTTTCCATTAAACTCACCTTCCCAAAACACCCCTTCCCCCTCTCTCTCTCTCTCTCTCACTCACTCTCTCATTGTTGCTGCTCAAAATTTGGGTTGCAATAGTGGATTCATTGTAACCTTGTAGCCTTGTTTTACACACACAAATAACTAATGCAAATAAATTTTTGGCCCATGTATTTGCTTGATTACAAATTTGAACCATTTAAATGGATAAAAGAGTGTATTAATCAGGTATGAAGATGTATTATTATAAAGGGATAAATACATTTATAACCCTAACTTTGGGCTGAAAGTGACAATATAACCCTGCAATCTCAGAAAGTGTCAAGTTAACTCTAACTAATTTTTGTATGTGCCATTCTAGCCGTAACTGAAAAATTGTGCCGATATAGCCAAACTCACTAATTCTGGTGTTGACTCAAGAAATACCAACAATGACAAGAAATGGAATGACAAAAATACCCTTTTGACCAAAGAAGAAAAATTGATGACGGAACACCCACTGCCGGAAAAGCCAACCTGCCACCCTAGAGCTGTTATCCTCCCTCTCCCCGCTCGCCACCAGCGTTGCTCAGCCTCACCGATGGAAACCTACCCCACAACCACCCTGCCACCCCAGCTCTGCTCTCCTCCTAGCCCCGCCGCTGCCACTCAAAATCCCTCTCAACCTGAACCCTCGTCATCGCCCATCGTCGCCGTTGCTCTACCTTAACAATGCTCAACCTGAACCCGCCCCGCCCTAGTGCTTCCTTCACCATAGCCCCCTACCACCGCTTAACCTAAACCCACCTCCGCCCTAGCCTCGCCACCGCCTCTCTAAATATCTCTCAACCCTGACAGACAACCCACCATCCCACCGAAAACCCTAGCCACACTTCCTAAACCCCGCTCACCATTCGTAGCTTACGCCTCCACCACTATGGAAATCTTAGCCCCCTCCTCCCGCCGCTCTGCTCACCACCACCCCACAGCTACTCCGCCGCCCTCGAGGAAGAAAGGAAACAGGGAAGAATAAATGACACTGAGAGTAGCGGCGAAGAAAAAAGGTAGCGACATAGAAAGGAAACGGAGGAAGAAAAATAGAATTTGATTTTTAGCAAGGGCAAAATGGTATTTTCAACAAAATCTGGCCATCAAACGGTTGCCTAAAAATTCAACGAAGTCAAGGGTTAACTGTCCATTTCTGAGATTGCAGTGTTATATTGGCATTTTCAGTCTAAAGTCAGGGTCATTTTAGCATTTAACTC
>JAULKJ010299812.1:0-11652 GCA_032355405.1 Rubia balearica | reverse complement strand
ATCATAATCTAGATATTTTGTGACCATTGGTGATTCTCCAGTTTCATGGAAGACTAAGAAACAACCTACAATTTCTCATTCTTCTGCGGAAGCAGAGTATTGTACTATGGCAGTTGCATGTTGTGAATTGTTGTGGTTTAAGTCTTTGCTTAAAGACTTGGATGTTGCACAATCTACTCCTATGCGACTATTTTGTGACAGTTAGTCTGCTCTCCACATAGCGGCTAACCCAGTGTTCCATGAACGTACGAAGTATATTGAGGTTGATTGCTATTTTGTTCTTGATCTTGTACAGTCTGGTACTATTGCTACTCATCATATTCCCACGACTGATCAACCTGCGGATTTTTTTACAAAGGCTCTTGGAAAACATCAGTTTCATTATTTGCTTGGCAAGTTGGGCATTTTGGATCCCCATGCTTCAACTTGAGAAGGAGTATTAAATAATAGTGAAATTTAGCAATATTACTTGTAATTGTAATTAGATTAAATAGTGGAGGAGAGAAGAAGCTAACATGGAAAATATATGTGCAAAAGCAAAGCCAAATTTTGATTACAAAAAGTAGGTATATCTACAGTCATATTATTAAATTACAAGCAGTATTACTTAGCATGGAACTAGTAACGTTAAACAAAGATATGTATTTATTTCTCATATACTGGAACTGTACATTCATAATACTACACCTGTATATGTTTGATTAAATATTTCATATATTTTATTTGACTAAAAGTTTGGTTAAGCATGCTACAAATGTTTACACACTTGCATTGTACAAAGGTTTCAAAAAAGAAATTTTTTTCTTCAATGGAAACTAAAGTCAAGGAAGTGTTCTCATACCGACTATTAAGGAAATATGAAGTCAGCCTAGAACATGATGAATCAAGATATGAGGCAGTCGATACAAAATTGAAAATGGACTAGTTGAAGTACAATGCAAGTGAAATTTTTTTGAAGTTCCAGGTATTTGCTTTCTCATTTTTAGAGTATTGCACCTCAATTTTATCGCTAGAATCCCAAAGAAGTACATTATCAAAAGATGGACAAAAAAACCAAAAAAAAATATGGGACAAGGTTTCTTAGCAAGGAAAACAACAGTCAGAAAACATCAATGATGTAATTTCATGGCAAAATCATATGTCTAGCAAATGCCACAATTTAGTTCCAAAAATAAAAGGAAATAATAAACTAGAAGAACTCTTAAATAAATGTTTGACATGTGTTCAGCAAAAATAGAAGAATTGTTGCCTTCGAAAACCAATGCCATTGAACGATTACCCACAAGTAGTCAATACAACTCCACAATAACAAGTGCACCTAAGGTATTTGATCCAGCCCAAGTCAAGACAAAAGAAAGAGAAAAAAACCAAAATTCAAGCTTGGAAAATAAAAAACCATAGTACAAAACTACTCAATTTGGCACAAAAACACCAAATGTAAAAAGAGTGTAGAAGTAGGATTATTTGGGATACGTATCGCATTCATTTACCCATATATTTTATTTTTTTCTCATAAACTTAACAAAGTGTATTGCACTGAATTCTATAGATAACATTTTGTATTCGTTAGATTACAACTATAACTTATTAATTTATGACTTGCTTTTATTTCACATAATTTCAGTGATATGAAAATGCTCCATTTAAAATCATTTAATGGATATAGTGGCTCTATTTGGCTGAGTTTTTAAGCTGCTATGTTATAAGCAAAACATTTTTTTAGTGTTTGGTAAAGTGTAAAAAAACAGGTTATTTTGAAAGCAGAAGTTATTTTTGGGGAAAAACAGAACCTGGTCTCCCCCTGCTTTCAAAATAAGCCAGCTTTGCTTATAAACACAGCTCTGCCAAACAGAGCCAATATTACTTGGCCTACAACTATAATTTCATAATCTATCAATTGAATTTTCCCCTATAAGTTATGTAGATCATGACAATAAGCAAACAAAAAGTACTTCTTAACATTCAACATGCATTTGTTTCATACAAATTTCACCCATAAAATCCAAAACATCATTTCCAAGTCGCTTAACCAATCCACCATAACATCCAAAACATCATTTTCGATCATAAACCAATCAGTTTCAAAATAAGCTTATTACAATATATAAAATTAAAATCATCCAAAATAATTCTTCAAGTTCAAAGTACGAATCTTCAATTTCTTTAATCCCAAGGGAAAATGTAGGAAGCGGGGAATGGGTTTTCTTCACGAACTCTTCACCATTTTCCTAACCAACTCGTGTATTCTGGAGTCATCCATAACTTCTACTGTGGTCATGACGTCCTCAAGATCTTCATTTGACTCATGTGGTTCCACAACTGGACTAAAATTTTCTTTCTCAAGATTTTGTACAAAATTTGGCGTAACAACCTCCATGTCTCGTTTGAACATAAGACAAGCCTTATGTACATGCTGGAAAAATTGCAGAAAAATCATTCCAACAAAAAATTTGAAATTCACAAAGTAAAAATAAAAAATTATGAACTACAAACTGCACTATTGAAATTAGAAACAATATCCACTAGTTTTAAATCGGAGTAAGAAATACAAAAAGTTAACAAAAACTTTTACTGAAGACTTGCAATACTGGAAACTTTATCGATATCCTCATTGGTTATCAAACCACTTGGAATGAGGTATGAAATGATTTCCTAGTCCTAAGTATGGCCATCACCACCAACATTTGGCATATGAACACTATAAGAAACAGGACCTTTTACAAAAGTGAGGTAAATAGTAAAAACTTCACTTTTTATCTCATTTGAAAATCGAGGTAAAAAGTATTTTTACCTTAATTTTAAACCAACGTAGACAGGTATTATGAACGACCTTAGTAGCTGCTAGAAGGCAGACGATGGGAGACCATTTTTGTCACCTCATTCAAGCCAACATCGGTTGGAATGAGAGTTACATCAAAATCACTTTTAATTGACGTCGTACGATGTGCGGCAGTCATGTTGTGGGCATGATGACATGGAACTATGACCAATACGATGTCGTTTTAAGGTCGGTTACGTGTCATCGTGGAATTGGCTTGTGCGACGTTGCTTGTTCATCGGATAGATGTTGAATCTCATAACATAAATAATAGTTTATATTCGGCGGAACAAAAAATCATTTTTTTGCTAGTCGTTACATGTTATTCAATATTCGAAAAATCTTGTAATAGTTAAACGCCATACAACAATAAATTATTATTCAATTAATTCATAATAGAATCACATGATAGAATCCCCAAAATTATCACATATATTACAATTATATGATACAAACTATTAAAATCATAAAATTGATATGAAATTAAAATATTATTGGTATTCATAATTTTTTTCAAGTTTTTTCTTAGACATGTGCGACTTTGGTCATTGTTTGGTTACATATCGCAAAGCCCGATGGACTAGGACCAACGTTGCACATTCAAAGTGCGTTCTTACAAAAATGTAATTATTGTCCATAATCAGCCCTATTCTAAGCCTTCTTTCTCACTACTTACAAAAATGGAATTTTTTTGACAACCCAAACACTGTAAACTATATAACATGTAACATAATCATCATACTTCATGAAAATATTCAACGTTTGTTCCATAAAAAAATAAAAATAACAAAAGGACTAATAAAATTGCAAAATGAACATGGAATGGATGGAAAACAAACTCAATTAATTTGTACCCAAAAATGCTCTATCCTCTAGTACTCGTGGATGTTTGAAAGGAGCAAGTTGATTGAGTACTTGAATTATTGTAATGGTGAGAATGGAAATAATCTTGGGAGTTGGTTTTGGTGGTAGTGTTTTCGAGATATGAAATAGGCAAAATTGCTGATTAAAATTGAGATGAAATAGGATTGGGGGGAAATTTTAGCTCAAATTTTAGCTTAAATGTTTGGTTCCCGCTATAATTTCCAGGTTAACCAATGTCAATAGCAGGTCAGTTCAAGTTTCGTTCCAAACAAAGTGCTTGCGACATCTCATACGTGGGCCATAGCGCAATACTCCCTGTGAAGTTTCGTAAAATACTCCCTGTGAATATTTTCATTAACCCGTTGATGCCCAAATTGGAATATGGTTGTGACAATATGAATTACATAAGGGTATCTCCAATTTCACATTTTGATTTCTCCCACTTTCTTAGAGGGACCTACGTGTACAAAGTAAAAAGTTTACCTCCTGCGCCAAAATCGATTCGATCATCCCGAAAGGGACCTTTGCCATCTCCAATCAAACTTATAAACCCTCAGATGGATAAAGAAGTTGGCTTGATCCCATGAAGACTTCCACTAGTTCTTTTTATTAACCTTTGTATACTTATAAGTAATCATCTCCAATTTACTCTACACCACATACTAGCACTTTTCAAAAATTGATGGACGGGAATTTATCATCTTTTATTTCATAAAAAAAACAAGAATGTGTAATTTTGTGCGATTATATATGGTGGAAATTATCGTTCTCATAACGCCCATTGTAAGGGAATTAATAGAATAATGGTAAAAATGATCACACACTACCTCCCCACGCATTCCTCTTAGATAAAATGCTTAATCTCCAAATTAAACATTCTTCATTATATTTTGGTGCAAAGTTTCGAAGCGTAGGGCATTCAAGGAAGTTAATGCCACGGCGTAATTTCTGAAAAATGTCGTCAAATACCCTCTGTGAAGATTTTGGGCCCTTCCATTGACCCATTAATGCCCAAATCGGAACAATATGGTCGAGACAATGTGAGTTATATAAGGGTATCTCCAGTTTTGCAATCTGACTTCTTCCACTTTCTTGGAGGGAAAGTAAAAGGTTAATCCAGTTGTTCCAAAATAGATTCCGATCATCCCGGACATTAATAAAGTTCATGAACTTTATAAAATTTCAATTTTTAGTTTCTAATGTACTATTAACTATTATAAAAGTGACTTTTATTCGTTCTGGTCAAATATGGGCTTATTTGTTATGCTACTAGGCTAAAATTATTAAGCCCACATTCAAGTAAGCCAACGTCGGTTGTAGTTTGGTCGATTTTCTACTAAGTCAATGAGTGTGCGTCATCGCACGTGTCAGGAAAGAAATCACAAGGGTTTAAAACAATGTCGTTCCAAAATGTTTATGTATGTGGACCCCACCTCAGAATCAGTTCAAACACATACTTTCAAGTTTCCCTCGAATTCCAACAGTCTCCAACCCCCTTCCTCTCTTCTCTTGTTAAAGGTATGGTTTTTCAATTATTCCAACTCCTTCCTTTTTTGTATTTTTTTCTTTGAAATTGTTCTTCCTATGGTGTGTCAATGTATTTGTAGGTATTTTTCCCCTAGTTTGTATGGATTAGTTATAGTGTGAACTTTTCGTATATGTGAACCTGAGTACTATGTTTTGGTATGCTTTTGGACAATTTTTGTGTCATTTTATGTTTTCAAAGCATTATTTTTCTACATTTCTAAAATTTTGGTTGTAGCAGTGACTAGCGCCCTCCCAACGTCATTAAACTTTAGAGGAGGATGTAAGTATTAAGGATGGAAAATAGGAATTTTTAATATTGCTCATGTTCTCACTACTGTTCTATCAAAAGGGTAGACAGTGGCAAGTTTGGGGTCGTCTACACAGATGTTAGAATCTAATAATTAACTAACACAGCAGCGATTGGGTCGTCAATCCGATTACACTTCAGGAATAATCATTTTTTGCTAAAATAGGCTTTGGGGGGTGTTACTAACAACTACAATCATGCAAGATCACGAGAATAAACTACGTAAACTAGCACTTGGGGAATATTTGTGTAACATGAACAATGTTGTTTCGATCATCGATTGCATCACATATAAGACATAAGAACCTATTCTAGTGTTTATGACACGTAGTACAGACGATGGTCAAAACTTCCCCTTATCTGTCACATAAGGGTACGCGTATAAAATATTACATCGGTCTCTCCTCCATAATTAGGGCAGTGTAAAAATGGCAATGGCTCATTATGCATGTCTAATTCTCCTCCGTGCTATTACATCTCGGGCGGAACATTACGACCGCTCTACCCCTATGCCTACAAATGCAAATTAAGTAAGCATCTTATCGGTGGCTTTAGGGTCTGAAAGCTAACCCTAGTTTGCTACTATAAATATCTCTATCCATAACCCTTCGGACCAACTCATTGGCTAACGTTAACTCTGGAATCCACGTGCACACACCAACAAGGTTCTGGACTATCGTTACCCCAAGCATATCTAGGTTTCCTTCCTCAAGGGACATCAATAATTGCACCAAAATGAAATTAGACTACAGTGTGTGCCAATCTTGTAATAATCATGCAATTAATACGAACATGAAGAACAAGACAACATAATATCACAAACACATAGAAATAGAAATAGGTAGATCTAAGGAATATCACAAAACAAGCATTAATTCATGACTACAAACACAATCTCCAAGTTAATTAAAAACTTCCTAAGCGTTTTCATTGGATTTAACACTTTTGGACAAAAGAAAAAAGAAGAGAAGAAGAAAAAATATTCTAAAGAGAAGATCTCATTTCTCTCTCTACACTACTCTTGAAGTCTAAAATGAACATCTCTTCCAATCCTAGTAGACATAGGTCCATATATAAAGTATTAGAGAACTGGTCCTTGAAATAGGCCCAAAATAGGCCTAAAACCCTAACGGCCGCAATTGGCACGGCGAGTGAAAAATGGCACGGGTCGTTTAGAGTCGTGTGGCGCGGGGCATATAGCATAGCACAACTCATAAATCCTTGTACTAGTGTGGGCCACACGTTATGGTAAGCGCTTTGCAGGATTGTGCCAGCACGTACCGCCCGAACTCACATGGGCAGTGGACTGGAGCCTTGTTTTGAACTTCTTATTTGTGCACCCCATGTCGAGTAGCCCGTCAGCTAGACGGTTATTTTTCTCAGTTAAACAGCACGGGCCGTGTCATTCTTCATACCCCGTGGGCTGGTCTTCACTTTCGAAACTTGGAATGGCGCGGACCATGTGGAACGGCACGGTCCGTGCCCATACTTAGCAATTTTGGAGCAAAGTTGGGACCCGAGAGCACGGCTTGCACGGATCTGCACCATCCGTGTTGAGGGGTTGTTACATGACCCGTGTTAGCTTGCACGGGCTATGCTAGCCACCCCTGGCACGGGCCGTGCTAGCTTGGCTTGGCCTCGTGATGAGCCTTGTGTCAACCAGTCGGCTACTTTGGTTGATTGGCACCGTATTCCATTCTTGACCTTCTTGAACTTTAAAATCTTCTGTTTGCAACTCAAATCCATGTACTACCATGCATTTACTGTGGTCTTCAATCTAATACCGACCTTATGAACGACCTTCAATATATTCTACCATTATTGTGAATAGCATTCTACAAAATGATATAAAAATACTCACGACAACTTACAAATAAGATAGCAAAGGTGAACCTAGGTGCTCACGATTACAAAGTGTCCATTAGATTCAATCTAGTTTACAAAACTCAGAATTTAGGCAAGAAATCCAATAATGGTCTTCTAAACCGTTTGTCATGTAAACCTAACTAAAGCTAGCAATCAACCAAACAAAACAAGATAATAAATGTTTCACATGCATTTGTTAATGCATTCATAAATTGTGCACATCAAAAAGCTAGGGTTAGATGCGATATCGGTTCCCTATCGGTTAACCTTCATTTTATGCGATTGTAGTACAATGTTGTTCATTCATAATTATGCTGGTATTTGTTTTGAATGGAATGGTGCACATGTGTCTGTTTGCCTCTCAGTATTAGCGACGACCTCACATATATACATTTGCAACATACTACTTACTTTTAAAATTTTAAATGCGAAGTCGTTTGTCTATCGATTAACATATTAAGTCTAAACGACTGATGCACAAAGTTGCTCATACACCTTGGGCATGCCATTATTTTGGACCGATATTTATGTGCGACGCATGACCGACATCGTACACATCAAATTTCAATGATTTTATGCCCTAATCATTTTCTTATATTATTCAAGAGAAATGCCTTGTGAACGATCTTCCGATCGCCCATTTTCCAGGTCAGAGACTTATTTTACATATATTTACATCTATATATGTGAGTTACATTTATTTTATGTGTTTACTTATATATATATATTCACAATTGGTAACATTTAATAATTTATTATTTCTCTACAGTTCATCGCAAAACAAAGCACCACCTTAGAGCCTCTCATATTCTATCTTGAACCCTATATGATGTGTCTGGATAATCCCAGATTTAGTTGCACCTGAAGCTTAAAAACTTTGGGACTATAACCCTACTTTGGTAAGGCTTGACATGCTAAATGCATGTAATTATTTGTTGTTAATTAATTGCACATATATATATATAATATATGGCCTTTTTAATTATGATTGATTGACATGGTAACACTCCTACCAAGTCACAAGACCCCAGTTGTGGTGAGGTGCTATGGGAGAGAGTGGCGCATGACCTACTTGGGGGACAGGAAGACCAAGGCCCTGTTCCCAAAGGGTTTTTCTGAGTTCCTTGCCAGTAACCACCTATACATTGGGAACATCTTGTTCTTGGAGCTCATAGAAGATGGGGGCCCATTGTCTTTAAGGTCATCATAATCATAGTTGATTAAACAAAAACATTTCTATTCGAATTTATGGAATGATTTTGTAAGGATATTTATGGATAATGATTTTTGAATAATTTAAGTAACATATATGAACAATAATTGTATATATGTGATTCGATTTTTAAAAACCATTTTCAACTGTATTATTCAAAATCATCTTCTACACTTATTTTAAAAACGATTGAAAAATACTTTTGTAGAACAAAGTCAATCATTTTCAAACAAGTTTTACCTCTAAATATTTTAGAGTGTAACATAACACCAATGTCGGTCGTCTATCAAATCACATGTTGGTAAAAATGACGTAAGATGAGAAGTTGACCATTCTTGTAAATCCACATACGCCACATCCCATGTCATTCGGTAAGAAAATTTACTTTGTTTTTCAAAGCTTTTACTTCAGTGAAAAAATAACTGAGGTAAAGAATTTATCAATTACCTCGGTTAATTTTTAACTGAGATAAAAAAAACTTTTTACTTTGAAAAACGAGGTAAAAGAAATTTTTACTTTTGTTATTTTACCTAAGCTAAAAAGCGAGGTAAAAAGGTGAAGTAAAATGTCCAGTTTCTTGTAGTGGAATCCCCTTAGATTCCTGGCTCCTACTCTTCCAGCCTGCCATCCTTGCTCAAAGGATACCCACCCTCAACCATAACTCCTCTATTCATACCCATCTTCTCAGAAACATAAACCCTCTTCAACAAAGATTTGTTAAACCAATACATGTATAGTGGCAATCTAATAGGATCGGGTTGACCTCTAAAGGGAAACTTGTACATAGACCTTAGAAATAGCAAAAAAATATAACCACTAACAACCAATGCATTTTTGCTATCAGATTTAAAATTTTTAACTCCCACACATAAACGATGCAACACTAAACCACACCAGTCAAGATGTTTAATGGTTCCAACATTTTCTAAAGCACTCACATGCTTCATGTCTACCATATTCCTTGTAGTTGGGGCCAAGAAAGTGCACATCATATGCATAACAAATTACCTTTTAACCAAGTCACCACCACCACTTATTATTATTTTTCATTTCATCAAAAAGATTAGTCGATGTGATGTGGCCATAGTAATCAGCATTTAACTCAACCATCCATCTACCCCTAATCTCTATATCCTTAGACACACCCCTCCCACTGTTCTTAACAAACCAACAGGACATCCCAGAATCCTAGGAATATAAAATATGTCATAGACATTATTCGAACTAATAATGTACTTGTATCTGGCTACATCCTGAATGCAACCCACATGATCAAACCTCTCAACCAGCAAAAGGATTATTCTAACAGGGAGGGATGTATTTCAAAGTGTAGTTGTCCACGAAGGATTATTTCTTCAACATCTCTCTTCTGCTCAAGACTGAGGGAGTTGATTACAGTCTTTAGATTCGCATGACAATAACTGCTAGAGAATTTTTTAGCAAACCTAAAACAAAAAAAAATCAACATGAATGTAGTAAGCATACGCAGTTTCAAATAACTAATCCGTTCAGGATGTTAAAACATGCTAAATGTAAGCAAACATCGAAGAACCATTATTAAAAAGTAAACAGTCACACAAATATGTTTATCTAGCACATCAAGAATATTAACATGTGCAACATTTAAGTAAATAAATACAAGTTCAAAAATAACATCTTAAGAAAGATTTTTTTTTTTAAAAATAGCAGTTAGCTAAGCATAATTAACAAATACACCCTGAATATTAACATATGTAACATGAAAGAAAATAAATACTTTTTCTTATTAACATTCAACTGAAGGCATGCAGAGTATGAATAACAAATAAACACTGAATACTAACATATTCGACATTTTATATAACAAATACATATTATAAAGATATTGGAAGAAAATTGTAAACAAAAACCGTACTTGTTATCCTTCTCATTAACACGTTCAGCAATCTGATTCTTTGGACGATTACGCTGTTGTTTCACAGGTTTTTTCTCGACAAGAATATTTGCCTCAACCACAACTGTTTTTCCAGAGGATGATGCTCCACAAACCATACTCTCCACTTTCCTCTTCCCACGATATTTTTTCACAACTTCCTACTATCCATTTGAGAACTTCCCATCACAATCAACATTCTATTCCTTCGATTTCTCCTTTAGTCCATCACTAGCCTTACAACCATCTTGCTTATTTAACTTCTTTGCCGGTCCATCGGTGGACTTACCAACTGCTTCTTTCGTTGACTTCATCGAAGCATCAACAGGCATACTTTAACCATCTTCCTTTGACTTTGTTATGTTTAACAGAAGATCTAACAAAAATATGCTTCTTTTTCTTCTGTCTTCAGAGGATATTACCAAATCAGCTACATTATCCTCCTCAATATATTCACTTTCATTCTAGTTTATATCATCCAAGTCACCAAAATATTCATCCAGATACGTATCAACTTCAGCATCATCTTCTTCTACAACTTTTTTCCCTGCAGATTTACTACCATCATAAGCAGAGAGGAGAAGAACAATGAGAGAGAAAACTCATGAGTTAAAGAGGATGAAGAAGAGAAACCGTCAGGGAAGAAAAGAAGAAAAGTAAAAAGTAAAATAAAAATTACTATTTCCAATTAGTATCCGATTTCTTATTAATTGCAAATTGAACCTTATTTCCCAAAATAGTCATGGCCTATCTATAAACTTATAGATAAGCCACTTATCTGTAAACTTATAGATAGACTTATATATAATAAATGCAGGAACATTAAGGACTTGCTGGGGGGTTAACTTTGCTCATATGCATAGGGAATCTAATTATGTGGCTGATGCAATTGCTAAATTGGGACATCTTTGGAATCCTCATCACACAACATGTAAAATTGGTGTAATTTAGACTCTAGAACTAAAGGCTTGATCCTTTTCGATGCAAATCGGGTTCCTAATATCATAAATGTAAGCTATGATCCTCCGTGATCTTTGTGTTTCACAGCACATGCTACTGATTTCCCATGTTCAAGCTTTTTCTACAAGTGCATGTACTGCTGTTTTTAGTTTTCATGCAGGAAGAGGTGCGGTGAAGATAACATG
>JAULKJ010299804.1:0-11652 GCA_032355405.1 Rubia balearica | reverse complement strand
ATACACCCCCATTTTATTTTCCAAATCCGTAACGGAATATTTATCATCGATCGGGCACAAGAACATATCTGTAATCCTTTCCGATTTCTCTTCCTTAATTCTATGTAATCAACTCTAAGTTACTTTGGAACATCTACTACTGCTTCCCCACAATTCACCAAAAAATATATTATTTAATATTTTTTATATTTAGGTAAGAATGAAAAAACATGTATTTTGGAGCAATGGATAATGGGGAAACACAATTTTGGCCCACAGTGTAATTTTCCAAAATTGTTTACAAGTAATCAATGTTAACTTTCGAGACTCTTCCATTCACCCATACATGCCCAAATCGCAAATTCGCAATCGTATATTATTCAATTGAATTTTAGCATCGCCAATTTCGTGATTTGACAATTTCAAATTTCTTGGAGAGACCTAAGCGAAAAAAGTAAAAACTTTACTCGTAACTCCAAAATGAAATATGCTTGAACGTGGTGCTTCCTTATACACCCCATTTTATTTTCCAAATCCGTAACAGAATATTTATCATGGATCGGGCACAAGAACATATCCTTAATCCTTTCTAATTTCCCTTCCTTACTTCTACGTAATCAACTATAAGTTACTTTAGAACATCTACTAGCGCTTTCCCACAATTCACCAAAAAATTAAATTATTTAATATTTTTTCTTTAGGTAAGAATAACAAAATTAATGTATTTTGGAGCAATGCATAATGGGAAAACACAAATTTGGGACACGGTGTAATTTTTTAAAAATTGTGTGCAAGTAATCAATGTTTACTTTCGAGACCCTTCCATTCTCCCATACATGACCATATCACAAATTCACAATCGTATATTATTCAATTGAATTTTGGGTCGCCAATTTCATGGTTTGACAAAAATGTATGACACTAACTAATGAACGGTCAACTCTTACTTGGCGTTTCATGTATGAACACTAATGAAATATTTCCATATAAATATAATAATAATTTTTAAATTTTGTTATTGACATAGGTTTTCAAAAAAATTCATTCATAAATAAAATTTTAATGCAAAATTTTGATAATATAACTTTGTAAATTCAGCCCAATACAATTTTTAATGCCTTATTTCATCCCAAATTCAGCCCAAGACCCCAAACCCTCCCCCTTTCCTTCTTCTCTGACTGTGCCTCCTCCTATTCTCCTCCTTTGATTCCACCGCCTCCCCCTATCTTCTCACCTTCTCCTCCTTCGATTCTGACCCTGTATTTTCACCGTCGAACAAGCACAAGATCCGGGAGCGGGAGCGGAAGTTCATCGTGGCCAAGAAGAATTTGAGGAGAGATAAAATGGCGTCATCTTCGTCAGTGCTGGCGGTGGTTTGTAAGTGCGGCAATAAAGGACACAAGTGTGCTCAGGGCTTCACAATAGGAGTTTTTCAATAACCGCAACACCCCTATTGATAATGATGAAGATGAGAGCGAATTGAAGGAGGATGAAGTGTTTGATTAAAGTCCCGAGAAGTACGAGCAGAACGGCGATGCGGGTGTCCTCTTCCTCACTCTCCCCGTCAGATTTCTTGCTGACTTCGAAGAGTTTAGACCTTGATTCTTGTGTGTCTTCTTCGCTTGACAGAGGAAGGTTGGTAATTTGTTAATTTACTAGTGTAGTGAATGATTCTATTGTTTAGGGGTGTTTGGTTATGCTCATATTAGTTTTTTTACATTTCGCAGTTTTACCATTTCTAGCAGGACAGGTCATGGTAGAAGAAGCCGGAGAAATGTAAGATGTTTGATTGTGACTTACTGATATAATTGCATGGCATGTTTGAGTTTTTTAAGGTTCTGATATTGTTTGGATTATTCAGAGTGCTGAGTCTAACGGGACTTTTGTTAGTAGAAAATAATGGAAGAGAAAGCAACAAGCAACAAGCAACTTCCCTGAATCCTTTCAAACTTGGGATTGATGTTTGTTTCCTTAGTGTATAATTGTTCATCAATTATATATAGTTAGATCCTAATCTTGTAATTAATGGTGATTGGATTTGATGCAGCAACGGGGAAGCTGCAAACAGGAAGAATTTTTAAAAAAGGTAAAACAAATGATGGAGGAACAAGAGAAGCTGCGGATACCCATTGCACATGGTCTTATTTGGACAATTGATGATCCAGAGGCATGCAATATCTCAAAAACAAGATTTTAAGCATTTTCTTCAATTTTATATCTTAAGGATGGTGAGCCTAGCGAAATCCTATGTTAAGTTAAGTATGATGATGATACTGAACCATATATTTTTTGAATTCATATTGAACCATATTTCCATGAAGTGCTAAAATTTGACCCTTTTTGGTGTTCTTACATGTTCTTGTGGCTTTTCATGTTCTAGAGATCAATCAAGATGGCAAAATTTGGATTAATCATGCGGGTTCTCTATTTTTTTGGATGTTTGATATATGCAACATGATTACATAAGTTCTTGTGAGTGTCTGTAGTGCTAAAATATGACCTTTTTTTTGGTGTTCTCACATGATTTTGATGTTGAAATTTCATGTTTTTTAGAGCATCCCAGAAGCTAAAATCAGGATTAATTTTGTGGGTTCTCATTAGTTTGGATACCTGATTAATGCAACAGGGACAATACTTGTTAATTTTGTGCCCTTCAAAGAACAGTTTCAGCAACATGTCAGAGTCCATGCTGTTGATGCAGTGATGGCCTGCCATGAAATCGAGCAGAACTTGCAAGGTCTGGCCGGTAGGTGTATTTATGGCGCCAGAGTTCAATCATTCTGTCGAATTAATATGCAAACATTGGTCTATTTTTTGTGTTTGCATGAAATGAATTGGTTACAGTTTGAAATTTTTTCTCATTCATTGAATGGAAAAGATAAAGAAAGGATTGTATCCTGTGACTGGTAGCTTTGTATTTCGGATTGTTTTGTTATTGATGCTTAGATGCGTTTGGTAGGCAGATGGATAAGAAAAGGTAATTTTGGGTTCTCATAATTTTAGTGTTTTTGTTTTTTCTTTGTGAAGGTACGACTAAAGGTAGATACTAACGTTTTGGTTTGATTGATGTCGACTACAACAATGACCTCATCCACTGCCCCAAGTCATCTGCTTATTTGATAGTTATGTTAGTCACATAGATTATTTATTTTGTATCATACATTTTTGTCTTATATTTCTATATCATCAATTTTGTTAAGTTAATATTATTATTAAATTAATTCCCTACTAAATTATTAATTTTAGATATTTTTCCCTTCTCTGAACGCAGCTTGCGCAACTACGTCCAGAGGAAGGGAATTTTTCAAATCGTTAAATATTTTTGGCACCGGTTTTTTAGAACAGGTGCTAACATGAAAATCGGTGCTAAATCGGCTACTTGGGCACCGGTTTTTAAAAACCGGTACCCATAAAAAAACCAGTGGCAACTGTAGCACCGATTTTCATAAAACCGGTGAAATCTTTTCACTGGAAAGTTGGGCATCGGTTTTTTGGACCTCGAAAACCGCTGTTATGGCCAAAAAAACCGGTGCTCGAGGGTCTGTCATGTGGTAGTGTTAAGAGTATAACTTATAGGTGCATTAACCATTGTTTATAAATGTAAGTGATTCTTTTATAATTTGAATGTGCTACGTAAACAATTTGGTGTTTAGAGTACAAGTAATAGGTGCTTCAACCATCACTTTTATGTGCTGCATTTTTTTATATCAAATTATCCATTCATTAAATGGTGTCTCGAATAGATTAGTTTTGCAACAGATCCAATAGGTAGGTACTTAACTATATCCACTTAAGCACAGGAAAAGTTCATGCTGAACCACCAGAATCATTCACGACAAAAACAGGAATCAAAATTCTTCACGTTTTTGGATAACACGAAGGAGCGGCATAGCAGAAAGATCTTCAAGCATAATTCAGCCGGAAAATGTCATTGAACTCGTAGAAGCTACCCGCTGGTGTAGGCATCAAGTGGGCTGAACTTGAGGGGGTGCTGTTCGCTGGGGAGCTGGAGGACGCTTTTATATGCTTCTAGTGTAATCTTTAGGTGTTTCTTTTATACCATGTGTTCAACAAAAAAAAATGGTGTTTAGAGTAAAACTCAAAAGTGTTTCAATCAACGCTTGAAAGTGTTTCAAATGTAACTAGCATGTGGTTCTTTTATAACTTTATGTGTGTTATGAAATTAAATTGGTGCTTAAAATACAATTCATAGTTTAAATACAAATAAGGTAAAAATATAAAAGAACAAAAATAAAATAAACAATAAAAATAGATGCGTGAAAAGAGTGTAAAACAAAAAGGAAAGAATGTGTGGAAAGAGAATGTAAACAAAAGGGAAAAAAGAAGAAAAAAGTTTAAAACTGGGAGGGAAAACAAGGAAGAGAGAAAGTGTACAGATGTAGGCGTATTGTACCAACGGAAAATATAATCTGCATTTTTTATATGGTTTGGGACACAAATAAGACTAAATTATTTTTGGCCCCCTACATATCATCTTTTACCATCTTTTGGTCCCCGAGAATGAAACCACATTTTTGTAGTACCCTACAAATTCAAAGTGAAAATTTTGGTCCCCAAAACTAGATTCCGGGTGGTTTTCAGGTAGACTAAATTATTTTTTTGGTCCCTAACATGACATCTTATACCATCTTTTGGTCACCGAAAATCACCCGGAATCTAGGTTTGGGGACCAAAATTTTCACTTTGAATTTGTGGGATACTAAAAGAATGTGGTTTTGCTCTCGGAGACCAAAGATAGTAAAAGATGGAATGTAGGGGACCAAAAAACAATTTATTCAGCAACTAAATATCAGCCATTGATAAAAACTATTTCTATGGTTCAGATTTGTTCTCACATAAATGAGTGTTCCCACCTGAACCCACCCAACAAGAAAAAAAGAAAGCTGAGTAATATGATAGGCCAAAAGGGACACCAAGAGGCTACCTGACCATAAATATAATCAATGGAACTATTAGAATTCATCAGATTGCACACAAAGGTTCGCGTTGGGTGAAAGATCCGTTGGGACCCAGGCACAAATGGCACAACATGGATGAAACTGTCATCCTCTCAAAGACCAATGAGGTACCTAGCCATGCACCGCACTCCGATCTTATGGTCATAGTTGTCCCCTACCAACCATCCATCAACTCCAGAGCATCATGGAGAGATACACCAAGGTGGAAGAGAAACTAAATGTAAGAAAACTAACGATAACATTAACATCAATTGACACCTTCTTCAGTCTCAAGTACCGAGGCCTAGAAACCCAAACACGAGGGTCCCATACATCTATTGTGACTCATGACATGAACAAGTGCATTCAACTCAAGGGCGAGATTAAGAGATTCATTACTAATGGATTTGTCTAGGAGTATGTTCTTCCCTCAAGAGCTTGGAAGGATCGACATGGGTACCAGTATCGGGATCAAAATCCCATTCAAAGACAAAGAAGCAATGATAGGTCAAAGGAGGCACCAAGAGGGGACCCGACCATAAATATAATCAATGGAACTATAAAAATTCATCAGAGCCCAAAAAAAGGTTCGTGTTGGGTGAAGGACCGGTTGGAACCCAAGCACAAACTTCATGGATGAAACCATCTTCTTCTCAAAGACGAATGTGGTACCTAGCCATGCCCCGCAATTTGAACCTATGGTGATAGTTGTCGACATCAAACATGCCATGGTGAAAAGAGTCTTCAATGACAGCGGGAGTGCGGTAAAGGTCATATTTGTTGCCTGCTTTGATCCTTGGGGTTCAATAGGAAAGATTTATGCATGTCAACATAACCATTGGCAGCATTCACAGTAAGTGCTTGATTCCCAGTCAAAATGATTTATATTCATGTAACCATTGGCGAAAGAATGAATTGTAATACCATTGATTGCAACTTCATAATTTTGGATGCCTCCTCAACTTTCAGTGTAATCCTGGGATTACTCTTGATGAGTCATGCTAAAGCCATCTTGTCACCATAACTTTTGCCACTGAAACTTCCCACAGAGGATGGTATCACCACAGTAAGGGGAGATCGTACAATTGCCCAATACTATATGACAGGACCTTGGAAAGAGCTCAATAAGATGTGGACAATTAGCAATCCACAAGGAGGCGGCAAAATCTTCACTTACCGATGTGAAGAAAATATTTGTTCAATCATCAAGAATAGTGGAAGTTGGTAAAACCTTATTGAATTAGGTGAAATAATAATTACAACTTCTACTTCATGAATACTGTGATGTCTTCTCGTGGCATGTTTCTGACCTGATAAGAGTTCGACAAATTTGATATCACACCACCTCAACATTGATCCCAAGATTAAACCCTTTAAAGAAAAGATAAGAATATTTGCCCGAGACAAAGGGGAAACTATTAGAGAAGATGTAATGAAATGGCTCAAAGCATACGTGATCGAATTGGTGGTCTACCAAGAGTGGATCGCCCTCGCCAGTCATGGTTAAAAACATGACGAGGGATGGAGGATGTACATTGACTTCGCCAACTTAAAAACAATTGTTAGAAGGATAGTTACCCACTACTACCGATTGATCAGTTCGTTGATAAGACATGATTATGATATTTTCTTAGCATAATTAACACCCTTTTTATCTTATTTTCTTAGTGGTTAGTTGGATGATTAAGTGTTTTACATGATACAGGGAAATAATCGTCTTATGCGGTTATTTGCCCTAACTTACCTATTTTGTGAAAATTTATAGTCTAATGTGTTTACCTCTATGAGTTGGTCAATTCATACTTGTTTTGTGAGATTATTTTGAGACCGTCATTTGAGAAGATCATTCACAAGAATGGTAGTATATAGAAGGGCAATCAATTGGTTAGTACACAACAGAAAAAAACTTTACAAAGTGGTAAAATATTGTTTTAATCAAAAGAAATGAAGAGAAAAAAAGACCATTTTTTGAAGCCAGGCTTTGGAAATTGTTCATTAGGCACAGACCGTGCCGCTCATAAGTTGGCATCAAGGCTTAGAAGCTAGTCCCAGAAAACAGGTCGCGTAATAGTGCACGGTTTATGCACTTAGAAAGCTCGAGACACGGTCCTTGGAAACAGACAATATAAAATTACACGGTCCGTGAAATCAGAAGTTTTCATCAAGGTCCGAGACCAAGGCCCAGGAAATAGATCGTGTAAATCTACGCACGGTTCGTGTCGAGCGTGATGATTAGTGTTTGAATGGAGGTTTTTTCCTTCTCTCTTCCCTTATCTATGAAAGAAACCCTTTGTCCTTTGGACAAAGAGAGATGATGCAGATGTTAACAGTATCCTTTGTACTATTCTCTTCTTTCTTCATTTATTTCATCTCATATATTTCTTTGAAACCCAAATTTGCTATGAGCTTTATTAGATTAGAGTAGTTTCATACTTGAGAGAATTTTTTAAACGTGTTTAATTAGAAATTTATGAGATTATTGGATTTATCCTATGTATGACTTTATTATCATTATTATCTTGTGTTTTAATAATTATGGATATAATTATGCATGATTAAGGTTATGATGTACAACTAATTAATATTATTGCATGATTTAGTGCTAGACTCATGAATGAACCTGGGATGATTTTATCTTTTTGTTGGATTTGGTGAAAGATCAGTGTGAGGGTCAAAATATGGTTTAGATGTGATTGGAGGGGCTCTTCAAAAGATTAGAGAGCATGTTAAGTACTTGAAAGGATATGAAGTTATATGGCAACTCGAGGGAATTCCACATATACCGTGCTTGAGAGAGCATTGATTTATAAGGATGCTTTTAAGAAGCTGGATGTGTTAGATAATAACTATTCTCTCCTTCCCAAATAAATTGGCACAATTGCTTTTGGATCGGTATTTTATGCAAGGTGAGGTGGAAGTGTTGATGTGATATAAAGGAAGGGTATTTTGGTAATGGAAGAGTTGACTAGTAGATATAATCAACTTTTTGAGGGATAATATAGTAAATGTATAACCTCATTTATTGCCACTTTAGGTAAAAATTGAATTGTGCCAATTTCTTTGGGACGGCGAAAATAGAAATTGTGCCAATTTCTCTGGGACGGAGGGAGTATGATTTATGTCTTTCTTAGGATGAGTGGAATAGGGTGGAAAATGGCAAAGATTTTGCAACTTTTCATTAAATTGACTATTCTCTTTTCATGGATGAAATATCCCACTGTAAATATGTACTTTGAGAATGTTTGGAAAGTTCAAATGTGTCTCAAACAATCAACAGCTAGTGGTGGTGATTTGATTTGTAAGATGGCTCAAAGCACACTACGGGAAAATAGGTACATAGGCACTGGTAGGAGTGTGCCGGTGAAACCATACCAGTGCTAGAATTCACTTTAGCACCGGTAAAATCATTGAAAATTATAATAGTAGTTCCTATATAGACATCTGGACCGGTAGCAAAACTATTGATGCAGTGTACTTGTGCCTAAGTGAGAATAAGGATGAAAAATGAAAATATTCAACATCAGTAAGGGTCGTACCGATGCTAGATAAAAAATTACACAAGAAAATATAATTCCAGCACCGGTAATATTTTTGGTACCAATGCTGATGCAAAAAACACGCGGTAAATGGTATTTTCCAACACCGGTATGAAATTATTTGCCTAGCACAGGTAACAATTCTAGTGTTTGTAAAAGGCAAGTCTAGTACCGGTTTTAGTAACTTATAACGGTGCTACTGGTGTATTAAATGCACATTTACCACCTTATTCTGGAAGGTAAAAAGTGCAATGTTGGTGTATTTTGGGTTCATTAATGACAATGTTTTGGATAAGTAAGACGTTGAATGCTCATCAATGAACTCCCTTGGAAGTACCATATATCTTGTTTTAATTTACAATTTATGATGGAATATGTGGGGAATGGTTTGTTGCCATATATTTTTTGCATGTTTTATCATTGTAATGTTGTTTCACACTCTTCTTGAACTGGTTTTGTTAGCTAGTATTGTTGATGTATCCAATGGCTTTTTCATGCATGTGATATGATAGGGTGTGGTACGGATGTAATAATGTGATGTTGCATGTTATGGATTGTAACTTGATTTTTATGAATAAAATTATTTTTAGGTTAGAAGTGTTTATTATTTTGGAAGTTTAATTCTTGCACACTGATTAAATTATAGAGATGTATCATGCCATCGAGAGGCATAAGCATGTATATGACAACGTTAGTTTGGTGAGTGATAAAAAAACTACCTTTTGCTCTCTAGTATCCGAAAAAGGATTAAAAATAGGATTAAAGTAGCTCTGTGAGGTTGCGCTCAACTTACATAGTAACCGGTTTATAACTCATTGGCACCGGTATACATATCAGTGCTATGTATTTTGAAAATAAATTTTTGGTTCGCTCTCTGATCACAAAAAGTAATTAAAGATAGGCTTTAAGAAGCTGCATGAGATTGCGTTGGGCATTGGTTTTGTTACTGGTGTAACACCCCAGATCCACGACCCACTTGCTCAACAGAAGTATCGGGTCAGACCTGAGCGTGCTACCGAGAATCCAACAAGTTGGATTACTTAAATGCATTAACGAACAAATAGAGTTTATGTGGAAGCAAATTTAGAAAATCCAAAACCTAACTTACTATTTCAGTGTAAGTCTCAATATAGGTATTAAATATAGGTTTTAACTAAATAGGGGCAAAATTTCCAAGAGATCCGGTAAGGATCAGTTTTACATTAACCATTTTACATTATTGTAACAAAATCTAAACCAAAAGATTCTAAAAGTCCGTCCAAGATCCTTCACTCTTACTGTTCAGCTACACCTGTTAAGGTTGTTTAAACTATGATAACCTCCTTGCTTAGTGAGGTTCCTTCACCAGTGTTTACCAAGTTAAATTTAATGATCACATAAAATAAATAATTACATAAATCCTAGCAAATAATAAAAAGATATGGGTGGTTGATGCCAAATTGCAATCAAGTTCCTATATGACAACTCCGAGTAACACACGAGACCTAACCTTTTGAGTAATGCCGAAGGCTATCATACAGTATCCAAGATCATTCTCGTCAACCACCCCCAATCAGATGTTCAATTATGAGCTCGTATCAGATGGTTATGCTAGCATACCAGAAACTCCACGTGTAGCCCATCAATCATAAGGCCTAGTATATACTGTTCCTCGACGATTTAGATCAAACTACAATCGCATTGGGAACCCTGAAAAGTACAGACAAGTGATCAGATAGCACGTAATCCAAATTTGACTTGGTAAGATCGAGTATCAGCCGGTCATCCACATATAATATCACGGTAATTAAAGTCACATAATATCAAAATAATCAAACATGGTGCGATAAAGTACACACCGTACTTAATTATTATTAAAAAATAATTTAAAATAGTAATATAATATTTTATTCCTAATCTAAATTTTCCAAATAACACATTTAAATCAATAGGCATAATGTAACACTTAATATTCACTTTTTAATTCAATTCATGCTGGCGACGAAAACACTCACTTTTATTGGACCATAACCTACTTTAAAATTAACACATCTCCATTATAAAGTTATTAGAACACCTTAATTTCCGTAACCTATTTTTAAACGGGATTAGTTTCTTTGGAATTGGAATACGAAGAAACCAATCCGCGGTACAGGGCAAGGGAGATTGTTCCGGCTTTATACACTATGACAAGACAAAGCTTATAGAGGGAAATGTTATACTCCCTCGTCCAATTATAAATTGCTTAAATACTTTTATACTCTCTTTAATGAGCAGGTTTGACTTTAAATATTTCTAGTTAACTATAATAATATCGCATAAAAAATATATATAAATAGATGTTTTGATAAATATAACATAAGATATTTTTATTATATATACATTAATTTTTATTAGCGGTTAAGGTTTGTAAAATTTGCTTTTAAAAAGTAATTTATTAATTTATTGGACCAAAAGGCGCCCGCAGCGCCTCCACCTGCCCGACACCCCAAACCTTGGTGGAGGAGGTAAATTCACGGTAGCCCAGCGCCAGGACCCATTGGTGGTCTGCACTCAGTGCGCACAAGAGACCCACGCTGCTCATGTACACCCGTGACGTACACTTGCTACACATGAACATCCCCACACTGCCGCTGCCGAGTTTCGAACCTGTGACCATTGGACCAACAAACCAACGTCCCAATCGTTGGGGTTCACCCGTGGGCGTTAATTTAATAATTTATAGTGAGACGGAGAGAGTATATGGCAAGACAAAGTAAGGCATTTAGACCTGGCAAACGGGTCTCTTCGGTCGGGTACGGGTGAGACCCAATCGCTTCGGTATAATTCGGAAATTTTTTTTCTTCGGGTATCGGGTCTTGATCGGGTGCGTTCGGGTTCGGGTGTCATTCGGTAGTGTTGAAAAATATTCGATCGGGTCGGGTTTGGTCTTGGTTGTTTCAATTTCGATACGGTTCGGTTATTAATTTTTTGAATCGGGTTCATATTAGATTTGGTTCAGATTGTTTCAGTTTCATGTGCAAATCAATTATACATTTTTTTATCGGGTTCGGATCGGGTTTTGTTTGAGTTAGTTCGGTTTCGGTACCTTTCTAGTACATTCTCTTTCGGGTCAGGTTTGGGCGGATTCCGATATATGCATTTCGGGTCTTGTTCAAATAAATATAGCAAATTGTCATTATAATGAAAATAATATATTT
>JAULKJ010299793.1:0-11653 GCA_032355405.1 Rubia balearica | reverse complement strand
AAAGGAAAGAAAAGAGAGAAAAGAAAAAGGAAATTTCGATTCGAAAAAGGAAAAGGAAAGATCAAATCCTTGTGAGCTAAGGAGAAGTTGATATAAGTCGATGTTTTGTTTTTTTTTGATGATGTGGTTGATGTTTTATAGTGTTTGTTTTCCTTATATTGACATTTTTTCATTTTTTAGGTGAAATTTAGATGATAGAAATTGATGTTTGTAGCTTTTGAGTGATATAGGTTGATGTTTGTAGTTTTTTTTATAATTTATTATGTTTTTTAGTTGATGTTTTGTTAGTTGTAGTCGACAATTTTTCAATTTTTTGTTAATTTTTATTTTTTTATTTTTTTTATTTTTTTATTTTTTTATTTGATTGCTGCAATTTTTTAGTCGATGTTTTATGATTTTTCATTGATATTTTGCTATTTTTTCTGATGTTTTATAATTTTCAATTCGATGATCATATTTTCTTTTGCATTTTTTTAAATATTTTTTATTTTAAAAAAAATTGCAGATGGTGGGAAAATGATGGAAAAAAATTGGACAAAAAATCCAAGGAAATTTTTTAGCAATAGGTGCCTGTAAAATTATTAGAAATAGGTCCCTGGATATAGAGTATAGTTAGAATTGTATAAAGATCCGTGTCCAAAGTTTAGTTTGTACATCTGATAATTATTATTATTTTTCCTCATCAATTATTATCATATTTGATAATGCCAAGATTAGTACAATTTTTAATATTGACATTGACTTCACAGAAATACTTACTAATATAGTTATACAATGTTTATTGTAAATAAATACGATCTTTATTTATTTGTCTATTTATTCTTATATCAATACTTGTGACGGCCAATAGAAATTTTAAATTTAGATTAAACACAATGGTTACTATTCCTATATGTTATATTATATAATTATTGCTACTATTATAACTATTCAATTGTTGCTGTTGTTTTTAAAATTTTATTTTTATGTTATACATACATATGGTGTGTTAATACATAATTTTTTTTCTTCAACTAAGAGTGATATTGAGAAGTTCGCGATTTGTATCACTGTTACGTTTTGTGGTTTAGTCTAATTATGTTCGTCTTTTCACAGAAATATCGTGAATTTATCTGCATACATGTGACGTCGTTCAGTCATATTATTGCCACAGCATGGACCGACTTAGTGACTGACGTCAGACATTTATACTATGATCTTTCGAAAAAGATACTCTTGCCTAGAATCAACCTTAATCTATACCTAATACTTCTCATTGGTTATACATAATAGTATTTCAACAAAATCTACACTATACACTAGCTAACATTCAAAGCAATCATATCAATTCATGAAGATATTCAATATTTCTTTCATAAATTTTGTTTAAAAAAACTAAGAATTCAACCAAGAGAATTGCAATTTGAACATGCAATGGATGGGAAAAAAACTCATTTTGCATCCGAAAATGCTACGCAGTCTAGTACTTGTAGTAAATTAACTCCACACTTGTTTGTTTAATATGGTGTGAATGGAAAGTCGTTAGAATGTGTTTTGGTGGGAGAGTTGAAAGAGATAGGAGATAGAGGCATTTTTTGATTTGAAATGAGTTGAGATAGGGTTTGAGGTTATTTTTGCAAAATTGGGGCACCCAAATTTTTTTATTCTCGCTAATGGAAAATGGGCACTCAAAATTACGTTTCCAGCTAAACTTTTGGGAATAATCGATAGGTTATCGACATCGATAGTTATGTCGGTAACCTCGAATTTTTATGTTGCCCATGACGGCCCAACAACGTCATATGCCCCAATAAGGTTGTTCAATCCAAAGTTGGTGAAACGTTGGTTGCCTGTCGATTCTAGCGACGAGTGTTGCAATGTCGCACCAATAGTCTTGTTAGGCCGACTGTGCCTTGACTTCATTCGTAAATTGACATAAATTTCCAAAGGTTCGATCTTTATTCTTGTTAGGGCCGCCGATTATTGACTCCATTTATAAAATAACAGAGATGCCCGAAGGTTTGACTTTTAGTCTTTTTAGGTCGACTGCGGCTTGACTTCTTTCGTAAATTTACATAGATAGCCAAAGGTTCAACCTTAGTCTTTTTAGGTCCACTATTGGTCACTTCTTTTGTAAATTGACATAAATGCCCAAAAGTTTGACCTTTAGTCTTTTTAGATTGACCATGGCTTGACTTCTTTCATAAACTGACATGTATGCCCAAAGGCTAGACCTTTAGTCTTGTAAGGTCAGTCGTTGGTTGATTTATTTCATAAATCTACATAGATGCCCATAGGTTCGATCTTTAGTGTTGTTAGGTCGACTGTTGGAGAACTTCTTTCATAAATTAACATAGATGCCTAATGGTTCAATCTCTAGTTTTGTTACAAAAACTTAAATAGAGTGAGGCGGTCAATTTAGTTTTGTCACAAAAACTTAAATAGAGTGAGGCGGTCAATTTAGTTTTGTCTTGTTGGGGAATGGATTGACCAATTTAAATACTCATGTTACGCAGGGGGAAATAATTAATAAATCCAGAAACCAAGTTAGGTTTATTCATTGTGCTATTTTCTTGTGCTAGTGGGCCAATTTTTTTTTGCAATGACTGAATATATGACTAAAGGGACCTTCTACGGGATCTCCGTCAAGTAATCTGCATGGATCACAGTCAAAGATAAATATTTATAGCTTTGCTCTTGTTCTTACTCTTATCTACTATAAGGTAGATAATGGCAAGTACAGGTGTCGTCAACAAGGATCAAGGGGTTTTAGAGGATAGCATTACTAAGTTCACCCTCAAGAGTCACCCCATGTGTGTGTTAGGAATGACATACATAAGTGGTATTTGTGTCTAGATTAAACTACTAGCTACTAGCATATAACTACTACGAGATCAAGATAATGATTAACTAGCCTTGGTGGTATTTTCATCACATGATTGACATAATTAATTTGATCCTAGACTTCTATTCACATTAAAGAAATATAATTTTATTTAGTATTATATCACAAATGTGGAGATGTTATTACACCGTCTCGGCTCTAACCTCTCATTAATATCTCACATCGTCCATATATAACGAGTGGTTCGTTACCATCTTCAACCTCCAACACTCACTAATGGGGTACTTAAGCTCGCTCTTAAAGGTCAATGCCTTGCGTCTATAGCATGTTAAACCCAGTAGTAGCATGGATCATCGGGACCTCCACTGTGAATACCCATCCTAAGTCTGTAACTTAGGAAATTAGTATCTTGTGATAAATCTTAGGTCTATTGCTAAAAATCCCAACACTTAGTTGCCACAAAATAGGAACCTATCTCTCGAGTATTTATCATGATCCTGTGCTTAGGATTTTAATAAGACACAACTTATTTCTGTCATCCCAACCTATTTTAGGAATTTAATCATATGGTACTAAACACCGAACACGAGTAATCCAATTACCATTATCACCCTATTACCATCCGGGTAACTCATAAGGTTAGTATTAACCCCCAGTACTCATAAGGCTACAAGAAATTTTGATAATCCAAAACTCCCCAGATAAATTCAAAGCTTGCACTAAATCATGTATGAATTAAAATATATGTACATCTTAATAGCATTCAATACATAGATTATGACAAGAAATTAAAGCACAAATTAGCTTACAGAAACATATATAGACATGAATTCTAAAGTCTCACAAATCTTAAGTCAAACTCATGACATTCAATGGATTAAATTCCATGAGAATATAGTGTAAACCTAAATCTGTTACAAGTGCAGACGCCTTCTCTATTTCTTAGAAGAAATTAGGCCTTTTATAGTGAAGAGAGAAAAATCCCAAAAAGATTAACTCTTAAACCCTATCTGCTAGACATGCACGACCTCTGCTATTTTGCACGGTCTGTGCGCGTCTCTACGGACCATGTTCTGGAAGGGTGCCTTGGTGCCTCTGATTACACGGACCGTACTTAAGCTTAGTCTCACGTCATTCTGTATGTACAGGCCATGCTATGTTGCACAGCCCATGTCATGGATGTTTCTTTTCTGTCTCTAATTGCATGGCCCATACTGATCGGCACGGCCCGTGTCTTGGAGCTTTCTTATGCTACTACAAGCTTTGAACCTTCTTGATTCCTGCCCAACTTTTTGATCCGTTCTTCCGCGATCTTCCGTCTTTTATCATTTTAAGATCAATGACCCTCATTCTTCTACCAACCTTGTTATTGGCCTTCTATCTACTACCATCCTTACGAATGACCTTTACTCATAGGTAATCTTTTTTTTAAACCCACAAAAGATATCTGGATACTCACAAGGGTAAAATCTCGTAAGGTTCACAATCGGCTCATAAAATAGAGAAGTTACATAGGAAAACCAAAAATGATAGTTCTAACTCCCTATTACGTAAAACCTATCTAAACCAAAATATCCGCCAACAAAAGAATTAGAAAAGAGCTGTTAAAGGCCCTAAGAAAATATGCATTTGACGTCTAATCAATTACTGGCATTGTCCATCAGTCTATAATCCTCTCAGTCTAACCGATAGGATACCAATATCGCAAGTCCTACGTGTATTTCCCCTTCAATCAAAACCACATTGTTTCCTGACATTTATATATATTAAAGCCAACCTCATATTAAGTTCAAACTCTTCATTTTACCTAAAATTCCAAGGGGTTCCCAACCAATTCCTTCACTCATCCAACAGGTATGTTTTCTGCGTTTAGGTTCTAAATTCCACCTTGACTTACTTTAATGTTCTATGGTTTTTGGTTATATTGTTATATTGTTTTCAAAATTTATATCGAATTGATGTTTTATAACTTTGTTCTTCACTTTTTTCAGCTTCATGTTATGATTGATTTTGCATGATAATATCCATCGATTTGGATTGTTCAGTGTGCTACAGTCGTTATATATGTCATTCTGGTTTTTAGATTTCCAGATACATGCGGCGCCGGTCTATTGGTGGTTACCAGTTGGTCTTACCGATTTGGAATCGATGTCGGCCTTTACTCTCTAGATTGTGAGCAATTCGGAGGAGGATTACTCGCAGTATTACTTTCACGATACTAATCCACATTTTAGCTACCCCTTGAAAAACCAGAACTTCGGTCAATACCAATATCGGTAGGTTCTAATTGTTACTCATGTATTTTTATTTTTATTTAACATTTTCTTAAGAGTATTGCGTATATATAATAACTGTATTATTTTGTTTATAATGTTATACATATCCAAGCACATCGTGCCACACCTACCAAATATCTAGACCCCAGTTGTGTTTAGGTTCCATAGAAGAGAGTAGCACATGAATTACTCGGGCAAAAGGAAAACCAAGTTCCTGTCCCCAACGAGTTTTGGCGAGTTTCTTAGTGGCGAAAACCTGAGAATTGGGGACACGATTTTCTTCGAACTGTTAGATGGTTCTGGGCCCATTTTGTTCAAGGTCATTATTCTTGGTTATTGAATGAGTTTTACTGCTTGATTGATTGAGTATAACAAAAACGAAATAAATTTTATTTGAAATATTTTTTAAAAGTTTTTAAATAATTTCTTTGATAATTTTTATTTGTAATAAATGTTATTTTAAATTCAAAACCAATTTTTAAAATTACCTTTCTAAACCAAATTAAATTATAATTGTGCAGTAATTTTTTCTGACCCCAAGCAAATAAGTAAATAATTTTTTATAAAAACAAGAAAATAATGTTTATGATCCCACTTTTAAATAATTCGAACTAGTTATCGACACTGGCCACCTTTCACATCGGACATCAATATTATCGACACATGATGTGAGGTCGGCCATTCTATTGATCACCTCTTGCGACGTCGCATACAATTCGTCTATATCTTTTACTTTGATTTTTAAACTTATTACTTTGGCTATTAAATAATCAAGGTAAGCAACCTACCTTTTACCTCAATTTTTTTAACCGAGGTAAAATAACCTTTTACTTTGTTTTTAAAAAACTGAGGTAAAAGATGATTTTACCTCAGGTATTTGGTAAAAATAAAAAACCAGATTTAAAAGTCATTTTGCTTTCAGTGAGAGTAGCATGACTCACCAGGACCTCCACCGGGAACACCCACTACAACAGTGTACGATTTGACAACAACAGCATTAGTGCCTCATTAATTGATCCCTAGAATTTTATCTGGAATAGTTTATGGAAAACACATGATATGACATTCAAAAGTAGACTGCAACACCAATTGGATCAATAATCGATGCTCGAAAGTGTGGTTTGGTCACTCCTCTTTCATAGCCTAATTCAATTAAGTTGTCGAGCCTAAACGAACCAAACAAAATAAAAAATCATGCATAGTTGTCACTCCTAAGAAAGACCTTCACATTGACCTTTGACTGAACCCAACAAAAAGACAAAATATGCACAGGTTCATTCCCATGTCTAGTGCTGGATTAGGCAATGAAATAAATTAGTTGTACACCCTAATATCATGCAATAAATGATAATAATCACAAACATCAAAAACCAAGCAATTATGATAATAAAGAGCATCATAGATGAATCTAAGAATTTTACATGTCAAGAATCAATATATGTTAACAAATGCTCTCAGTTACTAACGCTGCAAGAAAAATGACAATTACATTGCCCCTTTTACCTCGGTTCGTTGGCATATATCAAAAAACTGAGGTAAAAAAATAACCTAATTTTTTTTGAAGTATTATCTGGTACGTCAATCTCGTACATGTTTCAAGATTTATGTAATGACTTTGGCAAGCGGAAGAGGAAGCCTAAGGTTGTTGGTAGATGGAAGAAACGTTTCATATTTTTTAAACTACCATATTGGCGGATCCTTGACGTCTAAAACTATTTGGAAGTGAAGCATATTGAAGAGAATGAATGTGACTTCTTGGTTGGTACTTTGATGAATATCCCTAGTAAGACAAAAGATGTATTGAAGTCAAAGAAAGATATGGTTGAAATGGGAATTAGACCGGATTTGGCCCCCGAGATGCGGGGATCCAAGACATACCTGCCTACAACTTGTTGCACACTTTCAAAACTAGAGAAAGATTTGATATGTTCTAGTTCTAGCCTCAAAGTTATAGATGTCCCTACGGGCTACTCCTTTCAGATCAGCAATCTAATATCCTCGCCATCCCATCATTATTGGCATATTTACTTTTTCACGGTCTTCAATTATCATGTTGGACCATTAATAACTCTAGTAACATATAACAATTTTACAAAAAAATTGATATTTAGAAAATAAATGTTAAGATGAATCTAACAATATCTCACATGATATATTTATCATAAGTATATTAGCTTGTATTTAGAGTTAAAGTTTTCCAAATTTGACTTTGAAAAAGTAAATACGCCAATAATGGTGGGACGGAGGGAGTATCAGATAAGGGATTGAGATTAGGGAGTATGAAATTGGACAATTCACATTGTTTGATTCAATAATTTCTCCCGGTTGCAATCAAATCCATCTAGCCAACCCACGCCAGGAAGTAAATTACCTGATTGTATCGCTTCTTCAAGGAAATTTGTTGCAAAAAGATTAGGCATTGGAAATTGAAGGATATACAGGAGGAAATAGTTATCGTGATGTGCGAATAGGATATTTATTTCCCTCATTCATTTTTTGACGTCATGGTGAACTTGTTGGTTGATGTTGTACGAGAAATATTGATATGTGGTCCTATTTATCTTCGATGGATGTATTCCTTCGAGGGTTATATGAATATATTCAAGGTTTATTTGAAAAATAAATATCACTAGAATGCCACTATTGTTGAGAGGTATATGACTGAGAAGGCAATAGAATACTGCATGAAATTCTTGAAGAATGAAAAGTGTACCAAATCGGGCCATATAGGCAGAGTGGGTGGTAAAGGTTTACAAAAAGGAACGACTAGGGTATTAACCCCTGACGAGTTGATGAAAGCACACTTATATATCTTGCGTAATTCAGATGTGGTTCACCGGTACGTAGACATGCACATTTTCAATTAATTCTAACAAGATTAACGATAACAATAAAAATCAAGAATGAACAAAAATAAAAATTTATGCCGGATCGTTGGATAGGAGTGACGAGGGAAGGATGCCCAGCTGTGGAGGTCGATGGAGTTACCTCAGGCCCGTGGGTGGAGGTCGTATTAAGATTACCCTTGGGGACATTGTAATCAATCCCCTACCCCACCTCCCCATGCCAGTGCTTTTGGCTGTAGTAGTTCCCATCGTAGTACCTCGGCTCGATCATCTCTGTAGATCGGATGGGAACATTCTGCTTCTCTAGAAGGGAAATCATGACATACCTATAGGGCAGGGTCCAACTATTTGGTGTGAGTGACACCATGTGCATCTCCTGGATGATGGTGTAACTGGGGTCTACTACATTCTTCTCTGTAATGTTATAGTAGAGGACGGTGCCACTAATCATAGGCTCTGAATGATGGCTAGCTGGGATCAAGATCTAGACAATGATATTGTACATCAATCTCTCCTCGAGCTCCAAGACATCAATCTTGATGTTCCTCGGATTCATGATGTTGTTTCCCCCTTTGATCTTGAAGTATTTCTCCGTGCAGTTGGGGTCAAGCGCCCTAGACTAATTCTCCTTTTCGACCCTATAAGGCCATGAGTTCTGGAAGTAGAGATAGAGTTGTTCAACAAACGGATCCTCCTCTTCACCAATGCTCCACCCAATGGCCTCGTTGATCAAGTCACTTTTCAGAACCAAGTTCACTCCATTCACTCGAGTTTTGTAGTTGTCGGAACTGAGGTGAGTGAAATTCAAGTAGAACTCTTTCACCTCCAGGTCATAGGTTGTCTTGTGGCAAATCAAACCCTTCATTCCTGAAGGTTTGAAAGGCTCAATTAATACATTAAGGTAAATTCCCTCCATGTGCCAGGGCTTAATGTCTCTAACCTTCGTAATCTGCCTTTTTCTCACTATTTGGAAACACTTCTCATTCCCTTGTTTCAAGAAGCATTTTTTTATCAAATGTTTGTGATGGAAGGGAATTTATGGTCTTCTCTTCTTCACCTAAGAGGATCTCCCTCCAATGCCCTTACTCCTGGACCTCTTAGCACTCTACTTAACTTAAGACATCTGCGGAACAAGGATATATATAATGATCAATAAAAGAGGCAAGAATTTAATAAATTTGATGGTTCTGACCAAACTCGCATGCATGTCACATACATTTTGGCTAAACCAATAAGCCATCTGCGAGGTCGCACATTCAATTCAGTGAATGTGCGACGTTGCAAAGTACATTACGAAGGCTGAAATGTGTGCGACACTGAGAGTAAAGTTCAAAATAATCAAATCTATCTATCAAATATGTACAACCCATACAACACTTAGCACACAAATATACAGAAAATAATATGTCGCTTAACATTACTCTCCCCCTTTACATCCTATCCATAATAAAAAATGTGAAACTTTAATAGAATTGGTGGAGATTTTTTTCCTTGGGGAAGGTTTGAATGTGCGACGTCATGGTTGGAAATGCAATTAGGTAGAGCGTCGGTTGTTAATATACACAGACCCTGGCGGTGTCATTTAAGTCACCCATGCAACATCGCACCTGATATCGCTTCTAATGAGAAAAGATCAATTATGAACTGCGACGTCACTCTTCATCCATATTGGGCCACCCGTCGACTTGGGCCCAATAATATTATATTCGGACTTGGACCGAAGTGACTTGAAATGACACTTGCTAAATTTGCACACATAATCGATAATGCGGAACTGTGATCGAAAAATAACCATGGTCACATTTCATAGATATTAGTCCGAATAGGACAACAGGCCCAATTGTCAAAACAATTTGGACTTGGTCAATATTGGGTTCAAACCACATAACCCAATGACACTTCTTCATGTCAGCCTTATCGAGAAGATAACAACAATTTAGCGACATCATGCCAGGTTAAGTTGGCCTAATAATGTTTTCAACCCAAAATAATTAACATACTAGCCCAAATGCAAGGCCTGGAGTAATTAGTTTGGAAATATTTTTCCGTTGTACAATAAAAGATAAAATAAATTGAATCATGAAATTTTTTACCTCCGGTACGCATGTATGGCCTTCAAAAATCTTCAAAATTGAATGCTTCATGATCAAACCATAACTCATGCTATAGTGGTTACTATTCGTAGCTTGTAGCCCAAACATTAGGCAAGTGGTAAAACTGATTATTTTTTAGTCTCGAATGATATGGGCTATGACTGCCCATTCATATTAACTGTCGAACGAGTCTTTCTCAAACCCTTAATAAGGTAATATGGTTGACTGTTTGTGGTGTTAAAAGGGAAATCATATGTAACCCCCTAGAACTAATATATTTTGCCCTTGAATAGGATCGGTTGTTACTGGCCCTCAATAATCTTAACCATCAATCGGGTAATGTTCATTTATTACTCTAGTAATAGGGTTGACTATTTATGGGATTAATGGAAAAACATTATATAATTTCTAGAACTGATATCTTCTGGCCTTGTATAACATCGACTATAACTGGCCCTTAATAATCTTAACCATCAGACAAGTAATATTCGAACCATTACTCTAGTAATAGGTTGACTGTTTGTGGGCTTAAAGGGAAAACACTATGTAATTGCTAGGACTGATATCATTTGGTCTTGAAGAACGTCGGCTATAACTGGCCCTTAATAATCTTAACCATCGAACGAATAATGTTCTACCCATTACTCTATAAAAGGTTTGACTATTCGTGGGCTAAATGGGAAAACCTTATGTAATTGATAGAACTAGTATCTTTTAGCCTTGAATCACATCGGCTATAACTGGCCCTCAACAATCTTAACTCTTGAATGGGTAATGTTTGAACCATTACTCTAGTAATAAGGTTGACTGTTTGTGGGCTTAACAAGAAAACCCAATGCAATTGCTAGAATTGATATATTTTTGGCCTTGAATAACATCAGTTAAAACTGACCCTTAAAAATCTTAACCATCGAATGGGTAATGTTTAAACCATTACTCTTCTAATAAGGCTGACTGCCTTCGGGCTTAACAGAACAACCCTATGTAATTTCTAGAACTGATATCTTTTGGCTTGGAATAACATCGGCTATAACTGGACCTCAACAATACTAACCATCGAAATGGTAATGTTTGAACCATTACGGTTGCTATAGGGTTGACTGTTTGTGGGGTTAAAAGGAAAACCCTGTGTAATTTGTGAAATGGATAGGCCTTGAAAAACATCGGATATCAGTGACCATCGAGAATCTTAACCATCGAATGAGAAACTTTCAAACCCTCAAAATTTTATTAGGGCTTACTATTACTTGGCTTCAAATGAAAATCCCATGTAACTAATGAAATGGATATTTTTTTGCCTCGATTTTGACTAGGAAAACATATGGATACCCCAGTTATCGCCAACGCATCTGACATCTCACTTGCCAAATATAGGACGATCTATTAACAACGCCGTACATGAATGTGAAATGGGCCATTTGGTCTATACGTAAGCCCATTATATAGCGTTTGGGAGGTCATCGTCGTACCTCTCAAAGATACAATTTATAAGCCCTTTTGCTTACTAAATAAAATTAAATACATAGTTTGGTAAGTAGGGGTCATCCACAAAGAAGAGGGATTTTCCTAAGGGTTCATGCATATAGGGGTGGATATAAGCCTAGGTAAATATAG